>JAVXUL010000016.1:5592661-5625376 GCA_035590515.1 Trichilia minutiflora | reverse complement strand
TACTTAAGACAAGTCTCTCCTTAGGATGCTTCACTTGTAATGTATTCAAACACTATCTATGATAATAAAATTATTATGTTTTAATTACCAGTAAGGCATTGTACAATATCTTTCTTTTTCTGAACCTTGACCTGCGTCAGGTTGAATAAGTCTCTGCACTGTGTCAGGTAGACTGAGAGCCTAAGACCTGGCACAGGGTTGGACGGCCTAAGCCCTGACTCACAACACCTGTCAGCTCACTAGTGTTACAATTGACCTTAGAGCCCTAAAATCCCCTAACACTAGTTTGAGTCCTTGACCCATGTCAAGTTAAATAAGCTCTTGTACCATGTCAGGCAAATTGAGAGCCTAAGATCTAACACAGGACCGGGCGTTCTAAGCCCTGACCCGCATCACTTGCCAGCTCATTAATGTTACAATTGGCCTTATAGGCCTAAAATCCCTTAACACTAGTTCCCTTGACCCGCGTCAGGTTGAATAAGCGCCCGCACCATGTCATGCAAACTGAGAGCCTAAGACCTAACACGGGGCCAGGCGTCCTAAGCCCTGACCCATCTCACCTGCCAACTCTTAGTGTTACGGTTGGTCTTCGAGTCTTAAAATCCCCTAGCACTAGTTTGAGTCAGTGACTCACGTCAGGCTGACTGAGAGTCTAAGACCTGGCACAAGGTCGGGCATCCTAAATCCTGACCCACCTCACCTGCCAATTCTTAGTATTACGATTGGCCTTCAAGTTTTAAAATCCTCTAGCACTAGTTTGAGTTAGTGATCCACGTTAGGCTATCTAAGCCCCCGTATCGTGTCAGACAGACTGAGAGTCTAAGACTTAGCACGGGATCGAGCGTCCTAAGTCCTAACCCACGTCACCTGCCAACTCCTAATGTTACGATTGGCCTTCGAGCCTTAAAATTTCCTAGCATTAGTTTGAGTCAGTGACCCACGTTAGGTTGTGTAAGCCCTCGCACCGTGTCAGATAGGTTGAGAGCTTAAGACTTGATATAGGACTGGGCCTCTTAAGCCCTAACCCGCGTACTTACTAACTCCTAGTGTTACGATCGGCACTTGAGCCCTAAGAATTTTCTAACACTAGTTTGAGTCCTGAACTACATCAGACAGTATAAGCCCCTTTCTCGTGACTGGTATCCTGAGGGTATAAGACCTGCACGGCGTAGGGCCTCCTAAGCCTGACTCATGTTAATACATCTCTAATGTTGAAGTTAAAATCCCTTCACACCAGTTAAGTCCCAAGAATAGCATTGATCAAGGACCTGACATATCTCCTAGTTAGATTCTAAGTGTGGTCAATTCTTCTAAACTACCAGATGCACCCTAACTAGCGTCCTACCAGTTCAGAGTGATTTATTTTACAAGTACTTGATCCGAAGGAAATTCGTGCATATCCAGGATAAGAGCAAACAAGTAAGAATGGAGTAAAAATCTGTTCATTCACTTTGAGTGTATGATTACAAAAATGTCAGCATACATTTGCTTTTAAATGCTTAATTACAAAAAGATTGTACAATTATAACAAAAAAAACTAGGGGACTGGTCAGGGGTACTTGAGGGAGAGGTCTTCTTCTTCTTCTCTAGAGGAAATCTCCACAGGAGGATCTTGACCGTCTGCTATCTAATCCTGATAACTTTGTGCTCCAGCTGCCTCAGAGGAGGGGTCCTTAATTGATCAGCCCTTGTCGTTCCTCCCCTCATCCTTATTTATCGTTGGGTTGACATTGGGCTCTGTGGTATTAGGAAGAGCATCTGGAGCACTTAAACTTGAAGCCTCTGGAACCCCCCGACCCAGTTGGCTAAACAAACACCCGAAATCTAATTCGGGGTATTTCTGAAGAAAGAGGCGGCTTGTCAAGTCCAGACCATCATCCACTCCCTAGTTATACCGAGACTCCGACTGAGCCAAAACCTCTTCTTTCTCCTTTTTCAGCGCTTTGTCGTTATCTATTGATAGAGATTGGGCTAGGGCCTCAGAGGATGAGAGCTTCGAAGTCAAGCTCTGCCTCTCTTCATTCCACCGAGACCTTTTGCCCTCTAGAGCGGAGACCCTAGCCTCTAATTCAGCCTTTTCCTTGTCTGCCTCCTAACGGATGGCGTTCAATTTTTTCTGGGCCCTCTTCTCTAGTTTCTCAACCATCTTGAATGCTCACTCGCGGACCTTTATTGTATTTTGGAAGTCTTCTATGAAGAGATCTAATCGAAAGGCATTCTGCATAAAGAAAACAAGATAAGTCAGTGTATCGAGAAAGAATAAGACAGTCCTTATCAGATACGAAAGATCAGGGGTGTAAAGACTTACTCTGTGGGCATACATACTCAGGTTACCAAGGGTTTGTAGTGAAGACACGTCAGATATAGTCTCGGCCCTCTGGGGAGTGATCACCCCTCTTGCCCCATTTAGCAATTGAAGAAGGTAAGCAAATTGCTTCCTCTTGCCCTCAGCCAAATCCTCCCACTGGAGGTCATCCTGCTTTGTGTCCCCATCTTTTGGACGAGGTGCATTATCGACCTTCTTGTCAGTCAGGTCTTTATTTTTCTGACCATGGCCCCCATCATTATCTACATTTATTTCGGAGGCCTAATCTCGGTTATCCGCCCCTTCACGACCAGGCTGGCTCTCTTAGCTTTATCCAAAAGTTTTTTGCGTCCTCGATTTCGTCATTGGGGAGACTGAAACGCCTTCCTCTCGATTGGGGATCTTCGCTTATATACTCGCTGGGGGAGGAGGAGGAGGATAATGACGGTCAGTTCTCCTCTTTGTCCTCCTCTCAGCCTGGTCATCAACCATAAGCCTCTTGCCTTTATCTTTAACCTGAGGAGGATCGCCCCCCTGCGAACGCCTCTCTTCATTCTCCTTATTCTGCTCCTAAATTGATATGCCCTTCTGCTTTGGGTGTTCGACTTTTTTGCCTTCCTTTTCAGGAGCTTTTTTGGGATCCCCCTTTACAATCCCCTTTCCCTTATCCCGGGAGGCCTTAGTCTGGGCCCCGGTGGTTACTTTGGGTCCCCCTTTGGAAAGCAACCCCTTTAGGATGTTGGCCACCCTTAGCCTCTCAACTCCAACAGCTGCAACAAAGTTTGGGATCATGGTTAGAAATAACTTCTCAAGAACTTATCAAAATTGACCATGAGAAAGACTTACCCTCATTCACAGTGGCCCTAGCTTTCGAAAGCTCGTTCCTTATCGCAGTCCGAGACACCAGTTGCGAGTTTACCAGATTCTTTGCACTTAAAAGGTGTCTGACATTTATGGCAGCCAGACTTAGCAAAAATGCTGCCACATAAACCAGAATGTCAGGCTGGTCTTTTCTCACCTTTATATCAAAAAATCGATTAGTAATCCACTTTGTTAAAATAAGATCTTCAACTAAGGGTCTAGGTATTTGAGGGGGTACCTATCTCTTCAAAGGTAGAAAATATAAGCCCCTAAGCCAGTCTAGTCCAATCCCCACTGACAATGAACCAGCGGTCCTTCCAGTGCTTATTGGACGAATGGTTCCCCTTTATCTTCGTCTGGTACCCTTGACAAATTTATAAATAGTATCATCCCGAGTATTAACTAACACTCTTCCTAAGCGTATAGAGGTGTAATACCTCATATGGTGTTGGGGCAGGTCATCCTACGCTAACCTTCAGGACGAATAGTCTACTTAGGATTCTTTAGCTGCTCAGAGTGAGCTAGTACGGGGGATCCCAAAATCTTCAAAAATCCTAACGAAGTATCGTTGTAGGGGAAGTCGAGCCCCGATTAACAGGTGTTCTTCATTCATGGCTATCTCTCATGGAGCCAGGACACTCGAGACCTCATGTGCGCGCATGGCACCCTAAGTTGTACGTGATTAGGAATGACGACCAATCTCTTGTAAGTATAGAGGTCCACCTTATTGATCGTGGAGGGGTACCAGTCAGCCTCATTCGGGCCCCTCGTCCTCGCCTGCTCAGAAGCCCCCTGGTCTTCCTCACCCCCTTCATGACTATATAAGGGGTCTTGCGCAGACTCCGCCCCTAATCGAGCAGGATCCAATGAGTTTTCTCGTTTGTCCATTTTTTAACCTGCATAAAAAACTCACCACGGAAATTCAAATCTTCACAAGAAATATAAAGAACTCTAAAAAATTGCATTCCCAGAAAAATTTCAATCAATGTCATCAGAAGTGTGGCCTAAACCAACAGAGGGAACAGAAGCGTTATCCCCACCTCACCAGAAACCGAGACTATAGAAATGTTTCAAAAATGACAAAAAGCTAAAATCCTACCTTTATGAAGTCACAAAAGTAAAATGCGAAGCAAAATTCATAAAGACAACAAAGAAAAATCGTACACTCTCAAATCGGATGATGAGCACAGAGAAAGCAGCACAGGAAACTTGGACAGAATATGCAGGAACCTTCAGAATACCGGCAAAGCAGCAAAAACTTAGGAAAGTAGAAATGGAGGAGAAAGAGAGATAGGAGGGGTTTTTATACTGACAGAACCTCAGATCTCAACCTTCGGTTTCCACGACTAGGGTATCGTCATGTGTTCAAATCCCATAAATGGTTTCACTACCCAAAGGTGATTCGACCCTAGCCACTAGGGGCCTGACACGCGGTAACTCAACTTTAATGATCGTGGAACTTGAAATTATGACAGCTTGCAGAGTAATGGACTTTCGAGGTGACAATTGGGTAGTCCACATTTATTGAAGCAGGTTATCGAAGAGTTGGGATAAGACAGGTCATCCAGGACTATCATCGTACGGACCCCAACAACTTTTTATCCCCTCAGATCCCCAACAATCCATAGCTCTCAAAAATAGACCAACCACTGAAACCCACCCAGTCAGGCAAGTAGCTTCTGATGAGAGCCCTTCAAGTCTCACACCAGAAATTGGGGAACTGATTGTTTGGGTAAAAGTTCGGACGACACATAAAGACCTCCATGATAGGCATCTGTCACCCAGATCCCTGCAACAGTATCACCTGACCACTTGTCTCTCAGGGTCCCTGACTATCCGTTACCCCAGCTTTTTGACTCACGCCCCTTAGGTCCCTGACTACCTGCCACCCAGGCTTCTTGACTCACGCCCCTTAGGTCCCTGATTACCCGTCACTCGGGCTCCCTGACTCACACCTCTTAGGAACCCTGATTGTCCACTACCCAGGCTCTTTGACCATTGCCTCCCAGGGAAGCCTAACTCGTTATCAACCCTTGGAGATCATAAAAAATGGAAATGATTAATGATTAAGGACTCTGCAATAAGAAATGTAGCCCTAATAAAATTTAGACATCTGTTTCATCTCCTACCGAATTTCAGAAGGTCTAACAGCATCAGGCTTGATAGATGTCCTATTCTTTAAATAAGAGCGGCTGGTACACTGTCTCAAGGTAGGCAGGCCCATTATTCCTATTCTTCGATACCAAGTCACTTCACTCACATCCCAAGGGTCCTATATAAAGAGTTAAAATCAGCAAATAAAGGGTTCGAATTCATTTTTCCCTACTTTGGTTTCTTTACTTGAGGATTCAATTCCTTTCTTTTTGTCGGAATAAATTGCTTCATCTTTCACTCTTTCGTTGACTTAGGCATTGGAGTTTTCCTATCAGAAATCCCACTTGGCGTAACTCCTAGCGTGTTATTGTCTTGCAGGGACTTGGAAGTGAGGCTCTACAAAGAAGGATCCGACGATCCATTTTCTTTGACAAGGATCCGGCAACGTAACAGCCATATTCATATTCACACCTCAATAACACATAAATTTATCATTTATACATCCATATTCCATCCTTATTAGGCAATAAAAACAATATATTATAATTTCAATCTAATTCCCTTCTTAACCTTTATACTCTCAATTATCGATAATCTATACTATAAAATCAATATTTAAATCCATTTTGCCCCATGAACCTTATATACTTATATCATAACATTAATACAACTAAAACCATAATCGATCTCCAACTTCAAACATATGTATATATAAAACATGCGAAAATCATAAAACAATTAATATACATATTTACTATAAACAAGCAAGACCTTCTCCTAATTTTATTCTCAATTAAATTACCATCACCTCCTAACACAATCTAAATCATAGAAAAATATTTCTATCGCCCTAAAGGATATATCAAATAAGTTTTGATATTTGGCTTTATAGGGAAGCAAAAACAATTCTATTAACCTCTTAGGGATGGTGTGCACTCCCTATAATCCTTTTACTCTACGTGATTCCTCGCTCACACATCCAATGTCTGATTACACACATCAACATCTACATTAATATTAATTTTGCAATCAATAACAATATAATTTTATATGCACAATTATGCCCATAAATCTTGAAATGTCCAATTGGCACCTATTTATCGAATTTGGTTCCGATTTTGATTATTCAATGACACTTCATAGCTAACTTTTAATATCATTCAAAACTCATTAAACTCAATTCGATTTTCCAAACTCGTTATCCCGATTTCTCGGCATTAAAACAATTTTAATTTCTTTTCAATTAATCACGAAACAACTAAATTTGACACGTATACATTCATTACTACATCAATTAATCATTATTATACAAATACTAAAATCAGATGAACAGTAAAACTTAAAATTTAATATTATTTAAATACAAATTTTGCACTTGAAATATATTGGAGATCTTACCAATTACTTTGTAATATCCTTAGAAAGATTTAATAGTCGCTAATTTGAGAAAATCATAAATTTTTTGTGGAAACCCTAATTTTTCTTTTATTGATTTCTTGTTCAAATTAATGAATTGGAGTTTGTAAGAGGTTTAAAATGTTGAATTTGATAAGAAATTGAAGAGAAAATTAGCAAAATGGAGAGATGGGTTTTTGAGAGCCAAAGAGAAAAATACGCAGGGGGAAGAAGAAAAAAAAAGAAGAGGGGGAAAAATAAGGACAAAGGGGGCTTAACCCTTATTTATAATATAGAATAAAGTTATCAATTTGTCCTTAAATATATAAAAGAGAAAGGCTTTTAAAAAAGGATAAAATTGGCTTTTCACCAATTTCGGTTAACTATTTCATCACCTTCAATCGATCAAAGGATCGAATTCTCAGCCCTTGATACAGTTTTGATAAAGTTCAATTGATTGAAATACCCTTTTAATCGATCGAAGATTTTCAAATCTCTGATTTACTATTAATCCATTCCCCTTGGTTGACCAGTAGTTGCAAAGACTCTGTACTATTATTTTTCTCAACTTCAATCAACCAAAAACCATAGTTCAATCGATCAAAATTTGTAAATCTTCTATTTCTCTTCACTTTCAGCTTTTAGTCACCTTTGTTCCGATGCTATTTTCTCTCTCATTTGACATTTGATTTTTCTCAAATTTCATTATATACAATTGTCATTGAGTCTATTTTTAATAGCAAAAATCCTTTGTCAATTGGATTTCTAAATCAAAAGAAATTTGGCTATGAGTATCGAATGATTAGTTGATACCTCTAGTAAATTTTTTTCAAACTTCACAATTCCTCGTCCAAACTTTATTAAATCACATATTAAATCTCGATATCATGCTTTATCCTTAACCATATTTAGACATGCATTTAATAAAAATAATAAAAATATCTTTAAATAACAAAATAACCAAAAAAATTTTCTAAATAAAAAATACGGAATTTACAATTTATATCTTTAAAAGAAAAAAATATTGAGTTTTTAGATAAGTAAATATGTAAATAAATTAATTAGTAATGATGTGTTTATTAAAATTTTAAAATTTTAAGATTAAGACAAAAACATAAAAGTGTCTTAAAATTTTCATTAAGTCAAAATTTTTAGTTTAATATCAAAAACTAGTCATAAAATCTTTTATAATCAACTCACGGAAAACGTATATTTGGTTAGCTTCAAACAGTGAAAAGATACTTTTTTATAATATTAATTTTATAAATTATCTCTATAATTTATAAATTATTTGAGACAAAATTTATAAAATATTATTTTTTATTATAAGTATATTTAATTTTATTTGATTAGCATAAAGGTTCTTATTTCTACAAAGTGCTATAGTGTTGTAAAGTTTATTTGTAGCAATTTGTATAGTGTTAACATAGTATGGTAATATTTAATTGTAGTATCTAAAGTAATTTGTTGAACTAATTGTTATATTAATAAAATCACTTTAAAATTTTATTTGAACTTGAAATTAAATAGTATAAATGTTTTTGTGGGTGTTTAAAAAATGCATAAATTAAAAATAATTTTTAAATTTTATTAATAGGGAGTGTAGAAAAAAGAGTATTCAAAAATAAAAATTAGAGTATAAATAAATTTATTTTATTTAAAATAAAAAATTCGGATGATTAAGTATTAAGATAAAAAAAAATTAAATCTTATTTTGAATTTAAATTCAGAAAAATATAACAAAATATACAATCGCTTGTTTTGAAAATACGAGTATAGTTGCCTCAAAATAAATTTTTTTTTTTTAAAATTGCAAATATTTGGATGTCAATGGTAATTTTGTAGCGTAGTTTGATCTATTTTCTTGATTCTAGGGTTTTGGGTATTGAGGAGCAGTTCCATAATTTATTCCATGGAAGACTAATAATAATCACAACCGGACAGGCCGAACAAAAACAGACCAATTCAATTGTCACACCGGACCGGTAGCCTAGTAAGCACACCCGACCCGGTCTAAACGAACTTCAATGGGCAACCCGAAAATTTTTGTGGCCTTAAGGCGCTAAGTAAGTTGGGGAGTTAAAAGACCGTTTTGCACCAAGAACTAGAAATTTCTTGGCGGTCCAGTGGCATCATCAACGAACGCCTTCTCTCTTTCTCTACCTACATTTTCTTCTTCATAACACTGAGAAATACATTCCATTTTTTAGCAGCAGAACCAATGAAAAGAGTATCTTATCATCTTCTTTGCTAGGTTCAAAAATACGTGTTAACAAAACAGCAATTGTCAAACCAATAAACAACAGAAATGGTAGGGTGAGTTGCTCGGCTTCTGCATCCGTTATTCCGTCGGCTCTTCTATTTGACTGCGATGGCGTGCTTGTTGATACCGAGAAGGATGACCGCAGGATTTCATTCAACGAGACTTTCAAATAAGTACTCACTCGCTTTTATGTGTTCTGCTTTTGTGCCTTTTGTTATATTTATTTTACTTTAAAGTCTGATTACTCGTTGCTATGTTGTGAATTTGAGACATTTTTCAACTTTTCAAGGCGGTGTTGTGGTGTGATGAGAGATTATGGTGGAGTATTTCCTTTTGGTTGCTAAGAATATGCCCCAAAGAGAGTCAGAAGATAGATGTTTCGTTATTTAGGAATCACTATTAGACTAAAATCTATTCATTTGAGTTATTGCTCGTTTTTGAATTATCCAACTGCAAAGAATAAAATTTGCTGTTGAAGTGACTGTGTTTAACTCTTTTAGGAAAACCAACCACATCAACATATAACATATAGAATGTTGTTGTTATATGTTCGGAGATTTTCCCTCCACTGTCTCGAAAATTAGAAGGAAAGATAATTGTATTATTTTGGGTTGAGCATTTATATATTGGGTGAAATGGAAAATTATCATTAATCTTATTTGTCTTTGAAGAATTTGGTGAATGGATAATAAATGAGTTGCAATGGATGATAACATTGTATTAATTGTCCAGAAAGAATTAGGTGTTACCTGGGATGTGGATTTGTATGGTGAATTGCTTAAAATTGGAGGAGGAAAAGAAAAGTGTTGCCTCTTTTGGAAGCCTTAATAATTTTCTTTCTTTGTGTTTGCCTGGTAAAATTGTGTAGAATACTAGAGATAACTAAGAAGCTGAGGGCTGTGATAATTCTGGTTTTTGTATGATGACGGCCTACTTCAACAAGACTGGTTGGCCAGAAAAGGCACCATCCAGTGAAGAAGAAAGAAAGAAATTCATTGCTTCTCATCACAAACGGAGGACAGAGTTGTTCATGGCTCTTATTGAGAAAAAGTTGCTACCTCTTCGGCCTGGTGCTGCAAAGTTGGTTATTATCTGAACTTCTGTTCACCTATGCGATATTCAGTGCTCACTTCTTGTGTTTAGTTACATTTAATTATTCAAACATGTAACTTTATAAGGAAGGTTAGCCTTCAAGATTGAGTTTAGTCCATAGCAACCGGAATTGTTAGTAACACCCATGGGTTGTTTGATTAGGTACACACCCTTGAAGTCATGATAAATGTGTTTATTGCTTACCTTGTCAATGACCAATAGTCAATCATTTATTGCCTCTGAATATCAGCTTACATCTTTGTACTACCTGAACTTGCACTTCCTGTGACAAAACTGAACCATCGGTTTTGTTATTACTTTCCAGGAGAACCTGAAATTGGAAATCATGTAACAAATCCATTCAATTATTCAATTTGGTACACATGTTAAACAACTCTAACCCAAAAGCTTTAGTGAATTCTTTGGGAATTTCTATGGTATATAAAAGTCATGTACTCTTTCTATCCCTCTGTAAGATTCTAGTCTCCTTTATCAGCTCAACAGTTATAATTGGGAAAGAAAGCTTCTTTGAAAGTACATGAACAAGTCTATGTTGAAATGAATTTCAGAATTCCAGATTTATGCTTTGATGAGTTATTTTATTATATTGTACAGGCTAGTTGATCAGGTTTTGGAGAAAGGAGTCAAAGTTGATGTATGCAGCACCTCCAGCAAGAAGGCGGTATGAATAACCAGGTTCTACAACTATAATTTCTTGTTCGATTAGTTTACTATGACTGGAGATGGTTTGTCCAGCAATGAAATGCACTTATGCTATCCTAATCATTTCAAGGACATTTTGATTGGTCATAGTTTATTATTTATGTAAAGCCAACTCTTGCATGACATAGTTTGACGGAATATTTTGAATTAACCAATGAAGAGTCCGAATTAAATGTTCTGATACCATTCAAGCACATATTAATTTCAATCATCTTTTTTTTGATTTATTTATATGTTCAAATTTTAAATCAGGATCAAGAGTTCATACTTGGTGGGGTTTTGTAGAGTAAGGGTGAATTTTAGATTTAGTAACCCCATTCTTAGATAACTAAACTATATATTAATTTCAGGTATCTGCAATAGTTTCTTACTTGTTGGGACCAGAGCGAGCTGATAAAATACTGATATTTGCCAGAGATGTGGTTCCACGCAAGAAGCCTGATCCAGTTAAAAATCTCTCTTACCGTTGATAGAGTATGCAATGTCTAGAAAACAAATGGACATAAGAACTTCCTTGTTTCATTTTTTGAGCCTTCAATGAGCTACCACTGCTTTAATAGGGTATTGGAATGGCACGAGACTTAAAATTCTTCCTATCTAGTCATCTCATTCATATACAGTAATATGCATGTATTTTTTTTTTTTGTGGTTTTAGAGCAATCC
Organism: Trichilia minutiflora; assembly: GCA_035590515.1. Lineage (NCBI taxonomy): Eukaryota > Viridiplantae > Streptophyta > Magnoliopsida > Sapindales > Meliaceae > Trichilia > Trichilia minutiflora. The sequence continues at coordinate 5,613,980 of JAVXUL010000016.1, read as the reverse complement.
TCACTGTCAAGCTAGTTTGGATTTATTACGTGTCGTTTACATATGAGGACGTGTTCTCTGCCACTAAACTGTGTTCGTTCATCCTGATGGGCTATTTATGTATTAGCAGCCAACACTCTTGGTGTTGATCCTTCAAGGTATTGGATGATAACAAAGCCTAACTGAGCTTATCTGTTATGATAACAAATTATTTGAGCTTGTACTTGAATAATGTTTTCTGGTTCAAGTTGAATGATCAACATTTGGTTTCACCACAGGTATGGATTCATTTGATAATATGATTTTAATAACACAAGCAGCTGTCATCATTTTACGACTACTAATCAGTTCCCCATGCTCTCTTATAAGTGCTTACATTTTCTATGATGATATTCTGTCCTAGTATAGAATGTTTGTTATTCAGTAATCTCCCTGGATCTCTCTTTTCTACAGTTGTGTTGTGGTCAAGGACAGTGCCATCGGACTGGCAGCAGCTAAAGCTGCTGGAATGACCTGTATAATAACAAAGAGCAGGTAACTTTATTCTTGACTAACTGAAATTTTGGCAACCAGTCAATCTCAATCTTTGTTTTGTTAATGTGTATGCAGATTCTGAAAATGAAGGTAAACACTGGGAGTATACCGGATATTTTTGACCTTACCGGTAGTTGCATAATTGGAGAGTTATGTTTGTTCCATCTACTGATTTGGATAATCTATGCATGCAGTTACACAGCCAAAGAGGATTTCTTAAATGCAGATGCTGTATTTGACTGTATTGGAGATCCTCCGGAAGATGCTTTGACTTGGCTTTCTGTGAAGCCTTCTTCGGAAGCAGTATGTTAGTTAGCTATATCTTTATGTGTAATTGTATTTCATCTCTCTGCATTCAGTTTGTCATTATCTTTTTCTCCTATGCTAATGTATATCCACGGCAATCAATATTCATATAAGATTGAAGCTACTACTTTGTTGTTCCGAATCAATGTTCGCCAAGCGTCTTATCATATGGATCAAACAATGTTGTGAACAGTTTCATGCTTCTTTTTCCGAGAGTACATTGGATTCTCCTAAATTCAGTCATGCTCCATAATACCTTAGCCGATTCCGTTCGGCTCGTTCGTAATCCAAAGAACTATGTGGGTTTTCACTTGTTTACCAGAAATTTTATCAATGCTTAAATGCGGACTACACTATGTATAGCAAGCAATTGGGGGTAGTGTATGAAAACAGAGTTTCCATCTATTACAAAGAAAGTACTTAAATGTGGCATGGTATTGCCAATTCTATTGAAGCTTCATCTCCTTTTAAACAAATCCAGTGAACCCAATGCCAGAAAGGGATGAGGTATACAAATGCATCCAAATCAGAAAGGTCAGCAGGAGAAAAAAATAAGGACAGAACAGACAATTGGGATGATGATGATTGATAGCGAAAATTGTCTCTTTTTAACGTTGTGTGCTATATGTATTGTGGTCCTTGAATAGGATAAGAGAATTTAGTTGAAGCAACACTTTAAAACTCAACACTTTGAACAAATTCTTTTGATTCACGAGTAATTGCAAGAAAAAAGTATAGCTTGAATAGCCATAAAACAAACGAACTAGCATCAAATTCTAATTGACTGTAGTTAGGAGCATCAACGGCTCCCCAGCTGTCATACAAGGTGTTTGAAGTATTGCCAGACTGGAAGATATAAAGGCGTTGAATATTCGTGAGCACACATCGATTATCAGGACCCAAAGAACCTTCCTTTTCTTTTTCTTTTCAACATTTTTTATTCTTCTAATTGATGACACAGCTTGTCCGTCCTACTTTAGGAACACGGCATTGCCCGAAGAATCCAACAAAACACATGTATTCAAACTTCAAAAAGCCAAAAACAACCTAAATTGCCTGTCTTCCAGCATATTTCAGCGAATTGGAAAGAACCCCGTCTGCCCCACTAGCACGCAGATTGTTTTCCAAATACCCAATTGTCAATGCCTCAATTCATTTAATCTTTCGTCTAATCCACCCATAAATTAACAATTATCATGACAATATGAAAGTCAATTTGTTTATTTTTTGGGTCCACTGAATATAGCATAAACAACCAAGCTCTCATAACAGTAGTATTTTCATTGTTTCTTCAACCACCCCACGCAACACGAACTAGCTGTTTTGTATTTTATATATTCATCTCATCTGCCCAACGTCTAGCCGTCTAGGGGCTAAAGTGAAAGAGACAGCTGATTGGCTAATGGTCTGAAATTAATCAGCAAACCAATCAGGATTCAAGATTCCAATTCTAATTTGGTTATCATTTATAAATGACCCGTGACATTTCTGAATTAGGATGTAACTCAAATAATTTCGTCTACAACTAAAACAAATCGCATGCATTTTTATTTGAATTTTAACAATTTATATTTATGATAAATTTATTGATAAAATACAATGAATTGTTTGGTTACAAATAAAAAAATAATAATAATAAAAAAATAAAATCTTTAATTCAATTTTTTCTTTCTAAATACTACTTCGGTATCAAGGCCAAATCCATCGATTTTCTTAACGTCAACTAACTCTGATTTCTCAAACATCTGCACTAATGGGTTAACACTGTACAAATCATTAGCCGAATACTTATCAGCCCGCCGTGATAACGCCACGTGTAATACACAAACTCCACCGGGTTTCAATGTCCGTTCGATTTCTCCGACAAACTTCCACGGAAACAAGGCGTGATCAAAGACGTTCGAGAATTCAAAGTCAAAAGTTTCATTCTCAAACGGTTGTGCATGAAAGTCTCCTTTAATAACAAGCGGCGGAAGCGGCACAAGGTCTATTCCGATAGCGTCAGGAACTCCCACGAGCTTTAATGCTGCCACTTCTTGACCGACACGTGCTCCGATTGATAATACCTTTGAATCGTTGAACAGGAGGTTTCTTTTTTTTAAGTTTCGAAAGAAATGAGAGAAAACACGGACCTTGCGCTCCCAGTCACTTGTTGTCCATACCTTCCGAAGTTTGGGGTTTAAAGTCTTGTTCAGTTGGCGCTGAATGTAACTTTCGTACGAAGAATAACCAGGTCGGATACGGAGGTCACTGGAAATCTCATTGGAGGTAGATATTCCGGTTGAGGGAATGGTAGTTTTCCGGCGATGGTGAGAGTGGGAGCAGGCTATGAACAGGAGGAAAAAGAGAGAAAAGAAGATTGAAACGAAGACTGGTTTCAGAAAAAAGGATAGTTTCGAAATGGAGGCTTTCATATCTGCATCAGCTGAGAAAGAGAAAGAGAAAGAGAAAGAGAAAGGAAACTCTAAAATGTATGTATGCAAGTTGTGACTCAAGTTTCAGTAAGAAATATTTGTGTTAAGGAGAATCCAGACGGATTTACGGACGACGATTTTGCATTTTTGGGTTAACTTTGAGAAGAATACCTGAACATCGATGAAGAATTCTTTTGAGCTCAGAATTGTGAATGAAGCAAAATTCTATGTTTTTTCTATATATCAGAGAAGAAAATGAAAGGAAGGAAAAGATATATATATAAAGAATGCTTCTACAAGCTTACAAAGAAATCGACAAACTACTTTTTATTTTTACTGCATATTATTACATCAAGAGAGAAAATTACAGAAACGAATTCACAAGATTTGGACGTTATTAGCTTTCCCACATCAATTTACACGTTTAATTTTTTGAAAGCTTGTAAAGCGACGACCATATATACTTTCGAATTAACACTGTTTCGTGAAAAGATCATTGAGCACGTGAACACCGGAGTGTTTCGGTTGTTTTGCGAGTTACCCGTTCTTCCATAGTTATAGACCCAAATACCCAATTTAATTAGTTTAATTTGGAAAGTAAACTTTACCAACGAGAAGAAACTGTCACAGTTCCATATGTTGATTACATTAGTTGATATTCTTGAAAAAAAATAAATAGATCAATAATTTTAGGTATGGGTTGGAACCCATGTGGGCTTGATGGAGGATTTCGAATTAAGGTGTGGGTGGACGGTATGGTAGAAGGCAATAATTTAAGTATTAGCTTTGATTATGATCGAAGAAATTTGGATTTATTATGATTGCAACCACTCATGCATCATTATTGACAATTATTTTTATTGCTTTAATATGAGGTTAGACTTAGGGATGATAATTTATCTGCAGATTTGTAAATATTCATTTATTTTTTGTTCATATGATTTAAAAAAAAATAGATACAAATATAAATTAAAAAATATTCACTATAAAAGATAAATGGTTACTGGTTTTCAAAACATGTTATTTTAGATCTTATCAAAACAAATTTGTATTAATTAAAACGTATAAAATTTAAAATAATTTCTTACAATACATACTCAGATCAACTTCAACTTGTAATTTTTGCGTAGGATCCATTGATTTCATTTTTTGATGTTATTTTAAAAAAAAAATTAAGAATGTGTTTAGCAACAAGTTTTAAGTAGGGATCGTGATGGTAGGATGCTGCGCTAACTTCTTTCAAAAATTAGTTCAGGTGCGCGTAAACTAGTCCGGATAACTTATTACAAAAAAAAAGTTTTAAAAATAAAATTTGAAAATAAAAACAATAAATATGTGATTAATAATTCATCTAAAAAGTTTCTATTGCATGAAAATACCAACTATGTCAACTATGATAATTGAAAATTTAATGGCCAATAAAATAAGAATATTGTTAGATATATACATAAAAACTGATATCACAGTTGACAGGCTGCGGATGTGGGAATGAATTCACCAAAGTAAGCAAAGTTAGAACATTAATTATACACTTTTTCTTGGAGTATCGTTGAAACCACAGCTTAAGGAATATGTTAATGCCGGCAACAGTTCTTGTGGGGTTCTGGTTTCCCAATGAAGAATGAAATGATTTTTTATTGAATTTATCAATTAAATCTAATAATAAAAAATAGAGTTGAAACTAAAAGAATTTTTTGGATGGTGAAACCAAGAAGCATGATGCATTTAAAATTAAATAAATTCGGCCGAGTGCTTATCAAATAAATAACGTCCATGGCCATGGACACGGAGCACTCACTCCAACTGTAAATCTCATGCTGTACAGCTACAGCTTTTGCTTCTTTTTATAAACCCAAGCAAAGGGTCCTTCCTTTCACTATAATCATTAATCACACTTTAATTAGAATGCCATTTCCATTAAATAATTAATTTCTTGCAAAGACTTGCATTCGAATTATTTTTTATTAATTGTTATTCTCTCATTTTGTACTTCACAGAAAATTAAACGTTAATACTTCTACTACACGACATTGCTAAGTCTAAGTAGCCGAGGCTCGTGAATCATGAACACATCTATCAACTATACCACCCTTGCTAATACGGCAATTTGGGTTTAAGAATAGGTTGGTGATCTTATAATGCACGTAATATAGGTTAAATTTGCGCCAAAAAATAGAAGAAAAAAAGATTAGGATTTGTGAGTTTGATTGTGTATGCAATGTGTTTGAAAAAAATACCTGATTTGAGTATCCGATGTGATGCAGCATATAGCGTATTTGTACGAGGTCAACGTAAGATTGAAATTCAAAACTTTGAAATCCACCAAAAAAATTATAAAACTCCTAAAATTTAAGAAAAATTCTATTATTCAAGAAAGAATTATCTGAAATAATAACAAAGACTTTTTTTTTTTCAATTGAAACAAAACATGTCTTTATATAACCAATTATTGTAATCATAGTTAAACAAGAAAACTAGAAATCCTAACTAAATAAGAATCCTAATTAAATAAGAAATTAGTTTAGTAAACATTTATTTTAAGAAAGTCTTAATTAAATAAGAAAACAGTAATCTTAATTAAACAAGAACTTATTTTAGGAAAGTCTTATTTGGTAAAGTTGTAATGCTCTGCCCTTTTCCATGCACGTCTATGTCATTCTCCCCCACTTGGAAAAAACTCGTCCTCGAGTTTCTTGTGAAATTTGGGCATAATCCCTAACGAACATTGTCAATCCCCATGTTTTTTGCTTTGGCAACAATATGAACTTTTTGACTAAATTTTTCTTCCCCATTACTCAACTTTATCAACTCTCTAAAACTATTGCATCTTGTTGACAACCTATCCAAAACCCAAAATATTCCACCATCACTATCTATTTTATAGGTTTCTCCACTAATAGTCTTGGCCGTGATGCACAGAGATTGAATAGGAGCATTATTCTACTCGTATAGCATGACTAACCACTCAAACAAACTATCCCAGGTTTTGAATTTAGTTTTTCATTCCACTCCCAGTTTGATCCTTGTTTTAGCCATTCCCGAATAAAATTCATGTTGCACATAAAAATTCCAATAACGTACAAGACAATACTTTTTTAGAACAACCTCTCCCATCTCCTCTCGAGAAAATATTAACCTCTTAATCATATTTGGAAGTATTTTACCTCCACTCTCTACTTGTTGCCTTTGTTCCAGAGTAGGTATTACCTTATTCTTGGTATCCCATATATCACTCATTGTCCCATTTTGGTCAAAATGAATCCACGACTTGATTCTAGTAAAGCTCTTATACCACGGAATCTTCAATATATACTCAACCTTACCAATCAAGTTGTTAGCTAAAATCCATCCATCCAAGGATTCAAACCAATAACTTTAAGCCAAAAGAAAATTACCTTTTGGTTTTAAATTCCAATGACATTGTATGTCGGGCATTAAAAACAACTCCCTTGAAATAACTTCTTGAGATTCGACTAATGATGATTTAACCAACTTCAGATCATATTGTTCTTCCTCAATGGGTACATCCTCTAATGCTATTAATGGCGATCTTATATCTTCATCAACATCATCAACTTTCTCATCTTTGTCATCTTCATCATCATCATCTTCTTCATCATCATTCGGATTATATATGATTTCCTCCATATCTTCCTCTTCTTGTTCATAAATAAACTCATTCTCCGCAAACTCAAAAGTTTTAGAAACAAGCTTTTTCATAGGTGGTTTAGGTAGCTCAACTTGCATTTTAGATTTACTAGTGTAAGACTTGGATTCTTGTTTAAAAAAAACTTTCAACTTTTGATCCTCATGATATTTTTGAAATTGCAAAAACCCGCATTGCTCATAATCAGACGACAAGAATTTAGCCTCTAACATTTGTGGCATACTACGCCAACTATATATAGGTGCTCTACCCTTTCTCCTTTAGTTTTCTTACACTTTATCTCACCAAATAGCAGCTCTCCCCTTTAACCTATATACAACTAACTTCACCTGTCTCTCCTCGGGAATATCCATATACTCAAAGAAATTTTCAACTTCTGACAACCAATCTAAAAATTCATCTTTACCTAAATAACCATCAAAAATTACAAGGGTTACCTCAAATCGAAAATTCTTCTGCTCCCATTTGACTCCTAGATTACCAGTGAATTCTCTATAATAACCAACACAGCCATATACTCTCGTATTTCTCAGATTTTCTTGGTTACCCACATATTGGGTATTTTCGTCATATTTATCCTTCGAGTTTTCTTCATAGGTTGGTGGCTTACGAATGATAGGACTTCGCCTAACGACAGTTTGATCATGGGCAAACTCCCAGTCACCACCACCTGCAACTCTCGACTCCCTATTTACGCTCATCCAATGGGTGTTTGAGTCTTCCCAAATACTCTGAAAGTTTTTTTTTTCTCATAATAGCACTTCTTATTTTGTACCTTTCAAAGATTCGATCCAACCTAGCCAGCGTTTGTATTCCTTGTTCATCGACATCGGAATGGTTGCTTCACACTTCATACGGTATGGTTTCAGGATTACACGTTCTCGCTCTTATACTAAACTAATGCAGCGTGTAGCGTATTTATACGAGTCTAACGCAAGATTGAAAATAAAAACCTTGGAATCCACTAAGAAAATTATAAAACCCCTAAAATTTAGGGAAAATTCTATAATTCAAGAAATAATTCTCTAAAACAATAACAAGACTTTTTTTTTAATTGAAACAAAATATGTCTTTATATAGGCAATTATTGTAATCCTAATTGAACAAGAAAGTTAGAAATCCTAAGTCAGATAAATATATTTATTATGTTTTTGTTATATTAATAAACTTATAGTATTTTTTGTATTGTTTCGAATTTGATCTATTTATTAATCGTATCAGAAATTCTCAATTCGGATGCGATCAATTTATTAATCATATCATCTGTTTATTAAACAGATAACACAATATGATATGATTAGATCATTAACTCTATCTAATTTATTCAATTTATTTAACTAATTAATATAAAATATAACTTATTTAACTAATTATTTATTTAAATGTAAACTAAATATTAAAATATAAATAAATAAAATTATTTTATTAAATAATTATTTATTTAATCACGATTATTTATTTAACTAATAATACTTTGATCGTGTCTTAAACGGATAAACGAATTCAGAAGGTCAAACCCGAATCTGACATGATTATTAATCATAAGATACGAATACAATACAATTATTATTCGTATAGAAAATTTTAAATCCGAATCTGTTTAATCATATCAAATTTGTATTGAATAATCGTATCATAACTCAAATTATCACTCTTATATTTTAAGCATTTTATTAACATATACTATTTGACATTTTTCATGTCAACTTATACACAACGTATTGCTTAGAAAAATTGATAAACCAAAGTTTGAGAATAATACATGTAACAGAGACAATTGATAAACTAAAAGTAACAGAGACAATTCAAACATCAATAACTTCTTGACTACTATTTTAACAATAGCCTAGCAATTACCCCAATACTCATACAAAATTAATGGGGAGAACTTTGAGACCTTATCGATACAAGATGCCATGAAGTAGGTACTGGTTGTAATCGACGAGGTTGCATAGAAACTCTATATGTCATGTGGACCGTGGTTGATGCAGTTCGTAGATATTATAACAAGTGTTCATGGGGGAGCAAAGCATGGATGATGATGTTTAATTGTCTCCAAAAATTATTGATACCAAGGATGAGAAGGTTGTTAAAGATTACGCCCTTAATTCAGATCACTTGGAAGAAAAATACAATTTCACCATATCACTTGAAAAGACATACAACTTGATAGGATAAAGCTTTGCTTTCTCAGGACATGAGTCTGCTCCAAAGCTTGCACATGATCTTTAACAAGTTCCTTATCTTTAGCATCAATAATGTTTTTTAGGCAACAGGACGTCGTCATTCACGTTTCATTTCCCAATGGATACTTTTTGATAGTGTTAATACACACAAAATTTTTGGTGATTTTCATAAAGTAACAAATTTTTTTATAATAATAATACCAAGTTCCTTATGTATTTCCCCCTTTTTATTCTTTTTTTTTTTTGAATTAAGTCATAAACAGTTCTCTTTTTTTTGGAGAAAGATGATGAATTTATAGGGCTTGGCGGTTAATTTAAGGATTTTAGAACTATTTCCATTAATGTGTGGAGATCATATTATTGACTTATCTAGACTCATAAGAGAAGTATAATTGCTCTCTATTTATCCTCAACATCTTATGTAGTCGTATTTCATTACAGTGGAATATATATCAGTTGATTATTACTTTTCTCTTTAAATAAAGGGATAGATCCTTGAAATTATAGCCAGTTATCGCTATTACACGCATTTACTTAATAATCATAATCAACATTTATGTGTTTTAGATATTCCGTTTGAAATTGTCAAACAAGTCAAATCACTCATCGTGATTAACTTTAAGGTTTTTCTATTAAAGACTTTTATAATCTCTACCTTAGATAGTTGATAGTGATACCCCGATATCCCTAGATCTCCGAGGGTCTTGTTATCCCATATCATTTGAGAATTCAGTATACTTTGAAAATATAAAAGCATTGGGGTTCTCGAGATGGTAGGTAGAATTCCTATAATATCGGGGTCTCATGTGATCCCGTGACCTAAAAATCTCATATGACAATTTCTTGAAATGAAGTCAGGGTCTTGGTAATTTTTCGTCTCGAAAGATCTTCATGACCCGTAAGCATGATCCTGCAAGACTTCAAGCTACTACTAAAGAATCGGACCTTCAATAGAGCATTTGGACTGATAGAACCTGAAATTATCCTCAATAGATACTTTCTAAATCATCAAGAAATTGCATTAATCAGGAATTCAAGTGGTGCCGAGAGTTTATAAGCAACAAGAATCGCTTTTTGATCGCAAGCAACACCAATTTCACAACATTTAGTGTCAGTAGGTTTCCAAAGTTCTCTCCATCAGTTGTCTATATGAAAGGATTAAGAATTATTACTAGATTACCATTATATTACTGATCATGGAACTGATGATGTTCAAATGGCCACTTTTTCTTATCTTTTCCAAATTTCAGTCTAGTGATTAATCCAAATTCCAAGACCAAAAATTATATTTGGTAACCAAAAATTTTAAACTATCACTCCTTATTCACACATCAGTTCTAACATTTTTAAGTAATACGTTGTAGTTAAGCTGATCAAAAAATCTCGAAGCGTACATATCAATGAAATATCCAAAACATATCTCTTGAAGCTGTATTTTTTGTTCGAGAGTTAACTTTCTTTGTATCAATTGCACGATCTTAAAATAGGACACTAGTTGAAAGCTTTTGGTAACGAAAATTGTGCAGAATCTTTAATTGATTGGGTTATCCGCAAAACAACGTTGTCACCGTCCATCATCACTTACGAAAATAAAATTAAAAAGTCATACCATATTAATATTATACAAATGAAAATCATTAACGTAACATTCAAAGAAATAAATTTAAAAAATAAAAAATAATAAATATAAAAAAAAAATCGCTGCTGCCTATACGGCTTTGCTTGAAACAATGGCAAGCTTCACAATGCACTGCAAAGATTGGAAAGCTGTAGCATGGCGTTGCGAAACTTTGGTGCAAGACTTGGGCTAGTTTTGGATACACAAATCACCATCTGCTCAAATCAAGCATTTTTTCAACGCATTACAAATATGATTAAACTCATAAAGCTTATTATATATATATATTTGACACAAATCCAACCACCCATAACCCATTGGGGTGGACATTTTTAATAAAGCTTATTATATATAGAAATGCTGGACTGCCTCATCTTTACTTTGCTCCAGACTGTTCCAGGGATTAATGAAAAACGCTGTAACCCAAAAGAACCATCAGTAAGCTCAAATATCAAACCCAGACTCATAAAATTATTATCAATTTAATTACCAAATTGTAGTGAGAGATACAGACGATCTTGATAAGTTTAAAAAGTATATTTCATGGACTAAAACATACCTCAAAGTGGGACCAGATACGACATTCAAGATCGTTTAACATGTATAACAATCCTATCGACCAATACTGAAAAATTATTATACATAGCTTTACGAATCTAACTTTAAGAGAACATTTGGATAATTCTGCGCATAATCTAGACATGGACATTGCCTTGATCACATTGGATTTAGCTGCATCCAGTAAGGGGCTACCAAGAGGGCTTCGTTAAAACAGAATTGGTCTTCCTCCCATCGACCCTCAGCAACAAATACCAGTTCAAGATTGTTAAATGCAGGAGTATAACCAGGCTTAAGTTCAAGTGACTTTGTGAACATTGGGACTTGGCACATTCGTATTGTTTCTGCTACGGATAGAAATTTCCAAGGTTTGAAAATATCGCATGTGCCTGATCGGATGTTGCCAAAACCAAAGCATGCTTGTATACATCTTCAGCTTGTGATGGCTCTTCGTATAATTGCAGTGAGACACCTGGTGATAGAAATTTGTACAACCACAGGATTCTCAAAATGACCTAACATAATTACATATATGATGAAGATATCAAGCAACTATCATAATTTATGAGCTGCCAAGATTTGACCATGCGTAGCTGCATTCTTTAAAACGGGATGCAGCAGCCTTCAGATACTTTTGCGCTGTTTTAAATTGCTGAGAGTTGAGACTATGATGGCCGAGCTGGTTCCACTGCACAGCATCATCAGGATCCTCTGCTACTGCCTGATCAATGCAGAGAACATTAATGAAGTGAAGATGTTAGTTACACATTACAAGTATACTACATTTAATGCCAATTTAAATAATGTTTTGATACCCAAAAATCCCTCGACTTTTCTATGTTCTAAAGATGTCTCATTGGTTAACAATGATGACAATAGCACACATGGTCCAGGAGCAAAGTAAAATTTTAACAAATATTTTAATCATAGCAGAACATGTTTAAGATAACAATCTATTACTGAATATTAATTACACACAGATGACTAATATATCATAAACCCAAGTTCACTCAAAATTTAAGTGCAAACATGCAAAATAAGGTCAAGTATGCGCCTGCAACATATACAAAAAAGATCCAAAACGACGTCTTGCATATTCAGTGGGTGAAGAGAAAGTACTACAATGGTCTGATATTTTGTACCTACTCATATAATCGTTAGAATTAGTCTGATGAAAAGGAATACCTGCTTTTAACTGTAAAGAGCATGCTCTTCCATTTCTGACAACTCATTTTGCTCTGTTTCAAAAGCAGCCAAATCTCACGGTGGGCTTTGTGAACTGTAGCAAGTCCAGCCAATGTAATGGGTGGCTCAATCTGAACAAGATCTCCTTCTCTCAGTATTGAAGCCATTTCATTTCAAGCCCAGGAAAGTTGTTCACTAGGTTCCTGAGACATTTCTGCATCCTTGATTCGGTGAAGTGAAACTGCATAACTTGTAGACAAACAATTTGGCTTTAGGATTCGAGCCTGAAGGAGTAATATCGTCGTGAGTATGACACTGAGCTTAGTAAAACCACAGAACAAACAGGGCAGGCAGTACAGTTAGTCCACACACAGAAGATGGTGATACTAAAACAATAATGAGTTGCGCCACCAAGAAACAGAAAATACTCCATGCATGAGCAATTCAATATTCTTTCTCAAAATGCAAAGGTGAAAACCATTCCATCAAAAATCAAGGAAATCAATAAACCACCTAAAAAATGAGGCTATAAATGACTGTAGCAATGAGCCATGAGCAGCTTCTCCAAGCACTTGCCAGAACTACTGTGGTCATCAATCATAAAATATGCATTAGCCAGATTTGCCCATGTATGTGCTGCTTTGGGATCCACATTTAATGCTGTCTGCAAGCACTCCTTTGCAACATTGGCAGCAGCAACATGATCTGAACAAGCACTCCCACCAGCCTTTGCACCTGCACCTGCACCTGCCAATTTATTAAGAGGGTGAGGCAACATAGGTTAGTTTAACCAGCGCACATCAATAACTAAGAAAAAAGAAACATTCCAGAAGAAACTGAGATACATCCTCCACCATTACTTGACATATTTTGCTGTGACCTATTTAAGTAACAAACCAATAGGGATCTGAACCAGGAAGTCAAGTTTGTATAAAGCCTACCAGCTACAACTGAACCATATTTACACAAAAGAAGGGCAGCATAATTAATCAGTGCAGCAGGATGGTTTTGATCTTTGAGGATAAAATCTTGAAAACATTTTGCTGATAGCTCAAAATCTCCACTGGAATATAGTAATAACTAAATGTAAGAAAATCATAGATAATAACAGCAATCTCTAATCTATGGCGATGTTATCAACAAAATATTACCAATCTTTGTACTTGCTTTAGAATAAGAAATTTGACAGTAAATCTGTTGCAACCAGAAAAAGATGAGCTGTTTGAATGAAATCAAAAGATGCACATTCAATCCTTTCCAGATCACTTCTTGCGTTTGCATACTATAACTGTCTCCTTTGTTCCTGACCATTTGTAACTCTGTGAAAAAATGTTGCATTCAAAGTAGAAAAGACAAAGTTTATAAGTTAACAGCATGATCATTACCTTTGAAGATAAGCAATACCGAAATTTCCCAGGCAGTCACAGTTGTTGGGGTCAATAGCCAATAAAGATGACAAGATGGAAATAGAACCCTAGAAAAATAACGAAGTCAACATCAGACCACCAAAATGAGAGAAACACAAAACTCTGAACAAGAAGATTAATGCAAACTGCCCGTAGATGGCCAGTTTTTAGGAGTATTAACCCTAGAGTATTCCAAACAACTGCCAGCCTAATATCTAACTGCATTGAATCTTTGAGTTTGGAAATAATTTCCTCAAACTCTAGCGGTTCAAGTTCTTTATCAAAACTATTGTCCCCTGTACTTTCAAGTAGTAACACTCTGCATTTGATACAATGTGTTACACAAATTAGCAACCTGAAATGTAGTACATGATTTATAATTTCAGAATTCGTAATAAAAAAAAGAAAAAAAAGAACAAACAAACTAACTTACATGGAAGAAGATGGACCAATGAAAGTAACTCGGAATTAATAAAAAATGCCCATTATTTATAATATAAATTAAAAAAAATCATATAACAAAATTTTATTTACAAGTAACCTATATTACTGTTTTAAAAAAAAAATACCTCATTAAAAAGCTATTTTTTTAACTATTCACCCCATTTTTCTTCACCTCCTTTTTCAATCGCCAATTTATAAGATTTGATCGATGGCAAGATTTTTGATGTTTTTTAAGATAAGTTTAAAATGATGCTCTACGCATGGTATATTATAGAAATCTTGTGTAAGTGTATTATAGTGGGAACTTTGTATTAGTATAAAAAATTGATGAAAAAATTAGGAAAAAAAATTTGGGGAGGGAAGAATTGGCTCACCTCTGAGTGCACTAAAAGTATGCACTAGGGCATGGCCACTCCCTGGTGCACGCTAAATGCGAACTCAGGCCATGCCTAGGTTAATTAATTTTTTATTTTATTTTATTTTTTAGTATACTAATTTTAATATTATTACGAAAATTGATTATCTAAATTATATTTTTTAGTTTACTAATATTATTTTACTCTTTGAGATTAATTCCTATAATTAAATGTAAAAAAATTTATTATTAAGGAAATATTTTTTTATAAAAAATTAATAATAAATATAATAAATCCAAAAAAATTTGTTAATAAATATAACAATATTTCATTGAATTAATTAATCCCTATTTAATAAATTAATTGATATTATTTAATATATTAAACAATATTAGTTTATATTACTTCATACTCAATATTCAGAATTTTTTTATTTTGTTAATGTTATTTCGTTTTATCCAAAAAAAACTATTTAACTTACTTTGTTATACATTTGAGTACAGATATGGTCAGATCACTAACAATTATCACTAAATATGGAGGCTCATGAGAGTCTACATCAAACGATGGTAAAGTATATAATGGCGGGTCAATAATGCTATGTTATGTGAATGAGAATATCAATTATGAACAATTTCTTCAAATATTGTACGAGAAGTATGGGATTAATCTATTAAGTACAGAATTTTGACAAAAGTAATATTTATGTAGTGTAAACAATCAACAGTGGCACCTCAAGTTATGACGAATATTAATGACGAATTCATCTTTCGAGCTTTTATCAATACTAATAATTCAATTTATATTATAAATATGACGAGTTATTACCCGTTGTTTGTCATCATTGAATAGTTGATGATACAGTGCGTGAAGTTTTCATTTCACTATTTAAGTCCTTGAGTGGAAGTAATATACTGACAAATATGATTCATACAATGCCAACATAAGTCGAATATAAGAGCCAATTGGATTTGAACAATATAGAGGTTTCACAACATTACTTTTCATCTATACAAAATGAAGAGCCATAATTTACTGAGTATTATAATCATTATCAACAACAAGAACAACAAAATGAGTACCAAACTTTTGAGTCAGACATTGGTGATAATGATTTTACTCGTGAAGATTAGAATGAAACATAAAATATTGATGGAAGTCATGTTTGTAGAGGTACTCGAATAACTCTACCATCATCATCAAGTCAATACATAAGGTCTTTACCTCCCATTCCACCAATCATAACCATGTCAAATGAAGCTTCATTCAGTGCAGGATTGGTTGACATATGTGTTGACCATATTTTCAGTATGAAGCAGAAACTCCATAATAAATTAGCTTTAATGACATTAAGAAATTACTTTGAGTTAATGGTTTGTAAGTCATTTACAAATCGATTTAAGACAAAATGTAAAAGCAATGGTTATAAATGACAAATCCATGTAAGTAAGCTTAGGAATGATGAATACTTTCGTATTATCGGAATGAATATAATGTATAGTTATCAAACCAAACAGTTACAAGAAAGCCATTGACAAACAATCATATGATTAATTGTCAATTGATCAAAGACAAGTTCACAGATGCCAATAGGATTTACACACTAAGAAATATCTATAATGACATTCAGAGAGAATTTGAAATATATTTATCATATTCAAAGACATGGCGTAGCAAGGAAGAAGCATTAAGGCTTGTGTCTGGAGATCCGACTTTGTCATATAGGGAACTTTCACTTTATTATCATTTATTGGAGGACAAAAATCCAAGAATAATAATGGTTGCTGAAAAGGATGACTAAGATAACTACATATATTTTTTTATGGCTTTTGATTCTTATATCTGAGGATTTCATAATCATATTAGACCTGTAATTATCGTTGATGGTATTTTTTTGAAGGGTAAATATCAGAAAACATTATTTTTGACAACTGCTCTTGATGAAAATGTCCAAATTATTCTACTTGCCTTTAGTATTGCTAATTTAGAGAATAATGCTTTATGGGAGTGATTTTTTTATAAAGTTTCATGATGTTATATACCTATGCGAAGATTTGGTTTTTATCTCTGACGATATAATAGTATAGAGGAGGAAATCAATACATTTTTTTTCCATTACAGTTCATAATTTTTGTACTTACTACATATCTTAGACTATCAAAGCAAAGTATAAGTTGCGAGCGCGAAAGACTGACACTTTTATGCAAGCTTATTTTCAAGTTGCAAAGTATATCGAATAAGTAAGTTCAATAAATATATGGCCAGCTTGAGGTTGATATACTTAGAGACAGTCAACTACTTAGAGAATGGGTTTGGGGTTCATAAATGGGTGAAATTATAATTTTCAATTCATCGTATAATATGATGAAAACAAATATCATAAATGGGTGAAATCACAATTTTCAATTCATCGTATAATATGATGAAAATAAATATCATCGAGAATATGAATTCTTTACTTAGAAATGCTTTCTTTCTCCTTATTGTAATGTTGGCTGAATACATAAGGTCTGTATTATAAAAATAATTTTATAAACACAGAGAGATAGCTATTTTAAGAGACGGGTAACTAACTGGCTATGTAAGGTTAACACTGTTAACATAGAAAATACGAGATATAGCTACAGATTGTTTGACCTCCAACAACTCCTATATGCTAACGCCTTTTCTGTTTGTAGACATGTAAGATTATCATATTTTTTTCTGTATTCAAAATTTTACAAGACCAAAACATTGGTTGTGATTTATGCAAAGCCTATTCAATCAGTCAGGGAAGAGACTAATTGGATGATTCCCTTTGAATTGAGAGAAACTAATATAAACCTGCCTAACAACACTAGCCTATTGGCTGACCAACAAAACAACTAATCCTTTCCATTGGAGAAAAAATAGTTAGGAGGATGTGTTCTTCGTGTCATGGTATTGACTATAATCGATCTATATTCATGATCTCAATTCCTCTATACTCAAACGAGTGAAACTTATGGTATTTTATTTTTGTTTTGTTATAGAAGTAATTTATGACAATATTATTATTCATAATAATAGTATGTATTATTATCATCGTATACATGTAAATATGGTACACATGTTTCATTTCCTATGTATTTTTGATTTATTATGTTTCTGGATTTGGTGTACAGTTTCGGATCTAACAATTTCATTTTGCATTCATTGTCAAAGTATAACATAATGCTTATTATGTTAACTTTTATTTTCTAGGTTGTAACATGGGATAAATAATAGCATATTATTATTCTTTATCTTGTCTTATTGTCAATAATTCATTATCAAAGTATTACACCCTATGGACAAAATGAACCAAGATTGAAGCTAGAGTTGAAAAACACGGACATTGTTGGCAATGAAAAATCTTGTATACATATGAATTTTATCATTGTACTTGATTTGTAAAATATACATATGAATTTTACAGTTAAATTTGTTAAATAAATTGTTTGGGGGAAAATGTAGGGATGATAAGTGAATGTCCTGTCAGTAAGACACATGCAGGTGGTCAGGGGTAATCCTACATAACTCTATTTCAGATATATCTCGTCCCAGGTATCTCCCTGCTCAGGGAATACACGGCTCCGGACAAAGTCTGCGTCGGGAATCCCTCTTCTCAGGGATTCCATGGCCCAAGTGAGTTTCGTCCCAAGTAATCAGCATCCCAAGAGAATTAATAATGCCTCATAATTCTAACCGACTTAGGCTCCACGAAGATTGAAACTCCTTCTGAGGCATGGTGCAGTCATTTACAGCACACCTCAAGCATTCAACAGCATCAACTGAGACAAGTCGCCTCTCCGGGGAATCATCTCAGGTCCGAAATCTTTTAACAATCAATTTGCAGGCAATCCCTGATCAGGACGGAAATTCTTACATAGAGTATCAGCAGACATGTACCCCCTCCTTCAGATCAAAAATAGGAATGGTTGCTGACAGTTGGTCCTTTAAATGCACCCGTCCCATCCTTTGACCATTTTTTAGGTGATGGGACAGTGTCAGGCCCATACTCTTGCAGATGTATCAGCGTCATTAATGAAATTCGACTACACACTGTCTCATGTCAGACGTTACATCCTTTCTATTCTCCATTGCCAAGCCACTGTTTAAGGGGGAGGCACTATATAAGACAACTTTCTTCAATAGAGATATGGGCTCTCTCTCTCTCAGATTTTGGACATTTTGGTTAGAACCTCACCGCAAGTTTGCACTTCAATTATACACCGATAGAATCAGAGAGAGGAAAAGGGAGCCTGATTATCATCGTTTCTAACCATTTTTATTTGGTAGCTTTTGGGTATAGATTCTACACATTTTTCTCTCATTTCAAGCCATTTCCGGCTTTCTCTCTATTGCTTTCGTCGAAAGTCTATTTCTTTTTTTCTCTACATTATTTCTGACTTAGGCATCAGAGTTTTCCCCTCGAAAACCCCTCCCGATGTCACTCCATAGATGTTTATTGACTTTGCAAGCTTAGGAGGTGGAGCTTTGTCGAAAACAGCCACACTTTCAGTCGCTCTCTGGTAGAAAAATCTCCGTTCAACAACAGCTACATCGCCCTCACACCTTACCAACTAAATCATTCTTCGTTGACCGTGAGGAGGGTCCACGGATAATTCTCGCACCAATATAAATATAGCTTGTATTATATTGTAGTATAAAATATGAACCATTTTATATTTGAATTTTAAAATAACTGATTTGATGATTTATATATTTATGTTAATGTTAATTTGTGATTGTCAAATTTGTATATAATATAAGACATTTACACGAATGTTCATTCATACAAAATTCATCCTTTATTAATAAATAATCTATACTTGACTATGGACTATATATAATTAGAACAGGTGAAAGGAATAAAGTATTAACTCAAAATTGATACAAAATTTACGCAAAAAATACCTAACATAATGTGCAAAGGTTATTACATTAACATCAGAAAAATCATAACTCTATTGTCTATTATTCAAATTGAATACCATCAAATATGGTGGAATCATCATATCATGACGAGTCCACCAAATTCAACGGCACTCAATTCGGATAAGTACAGAAGAGGTTATGGCATTTTTCATCTTGAATTTAGATGAAAAAACAGTTGAAAAACATCATAACTCCATCGTCTATTATCCAAATTGAGTACCGTCAAATATAGTAGAATCAACATGTCGTGAAGATTCCATTAAATTCAACATCACTCAATTTAGATAAGGACAGAAGAAGTTATGGTACTTTTTACCTTGAATTCGAACGAAAAACGATCAAAAAATATCATAACTTTGTCGTCTGCTATCTAAATTGAGTATTGTCAAATTCAATGAAATAAACATATCATAAACAGTTACCAAATTCAACGTCACTCAATTCAGATAAAGACAAAAAAAGTTATGATATTTTTACCTTGAATTCAGATGAAAAATGATCGGAAAACGTCATAACTCCATCGTCTATCATTCGTATTGAGTATCGTCGAATGTGGTGGAATCAATATGTTATAAAGAGTCCACTTAATTCAATAATACTCAATTTAGATAAGGACAAAATAATTACGACGTTTTTCACCTTGAATTTGGACGAAAAAAGGCCAAAAGTTATGGCGTTTACTATATATACATACATACAAATACCTTACAATCATTCGATTTTGGCCATTGATAAGGTATACCATCTGTCGGGCACTCAAATATAAATAGCATAATATCATCCATTAAACCTACCTCTCATAATAAAAATGAAAGTAATAGACATAAAGACTGCATCGCGTTTCTTATTTTATTGTTTGAGTAATCATTTGGAACTGAATTGTACACAATGATATGTTGATGTGCGAAATAAACGGCACATACAACCCAATGTTCCTACTGTATAATCCACAGAATATACAAAACGTCACATGTGAACTAGGTTTTGAATTGACCATTGGTGTTTAGTTAGAATGAACCATACAATAGATGCCCAACTGTAAATCTCGTCTATGCAGCCTGAAGCAACATCTGCATGATATAAGAAAATAATCATATTTAGATATTTTATTAATATTTAAATATAGGTTAACTATAACATATAAAACTTACACAGAACATGATCAAGGTGACAATCCAATTTTATGAAATTGTGCTTCAAAATATTAATTGTTGTCCACTAATATATCAATATACTCATCGATGTACTGTTTAAAAAGCAAAAACACCAATATATTAGCCCACTTATATTAAATATCGATAATAGTGAATACAAATAATGCATTTAGTTATTTACAATGTCCTCTAACCATCACTCTGACTAGGGTTGAAACCGGACCGGGTTCCGATTTTTTTTGGCCAAACCGGTACCCGGTTCGGTTTAAACCGGATCTGGACTTTTTGGTCCAGATCCGGTCCGAATTATACAGGGGACCGAAAAATCGATCCCCTGTTTAAACCGGACCGGTACCCGGTTTAAACCGGGTACCGGTTTTATTTTTTAAAAAATTAAAAAAATAATAAAAACTTTATAACTCTTACAATTTGGTCCTTTTTTTTAAAAAACTTACATTTTAATCCAAAAAATTTTAAAAACTACTAAATTAACTTTGAAACATGAATAATCATACAAAATAAATAAATATCTAAATTTAAATAATAATTAATTAAATTTTTAATAATTAAATAA
>JAVXUL010000016.1:5563192-5581653 GCA_035590515.1 Trichilia minutiflora | reverse complement strand
GCCGGGCTCATGACATCAGCATATAGTGCTGAAAGCAGAACAGAAGCCATCTCCTTCTCTTTATCATGCCTGTCCATTGCCATGGAAACAAGCCGCTTGATAAAGTAAGGATGATATTGACTGCAGCCAAGATCCCGGAGATCAGATGCAGCGACTTCCACATCACCAGTACTGAAATATTCCTCTATGATGGAAACAACAGCTTTCTTGTAATCATCCAAGGGGTCTGAGATAGTAGCCCCCACAAGTTGGTAAGGTTCCTATTAGAAAAAGGATGCAATCGGAATTTATGATTACTTATAACATCACCAATGAAAGCAATTTACTGGTAAAACCACACAAAATACATTCCAGTTAAGGGTATTTGCAATCACAAGCCCGCCAAAACAACATGAGAAAGAAATCCTAAAGAAATACAATAGGAGGAAAATAAATTAGATAAAAAGAAAACAGCAATTACCTCTCCACTGTCATAGTTAGGATCATTCCTATCAATATGAGATTCACAGCCAGTGTCAAGCAGTTTGCCCCATGTGCCCTTGCCCCCAGCGCCATCTATAACCATTGGTCAAGAAAACAGTAGCCAACTAAACTCAGATGGATGACATGCTGCTTTAAATAATAAAAATACAACTAATACCAGTACAATTAAGCAGGCATAGAAGAAGCAGTCCAACACCACTCACTGCCATCCATTTATAACTAGGTTAGGCATATAAAAACAAGCCACCAACTATATACATAGAAATATTTATAAACTCACTGGCTTACAACTCTTTTGCATATGTAATAATGCAAAACATAACATCCAGTGATGGTAAACAGTATATGCTTCTTTTTAGCAACTTCACACACTACTTGAAAACAATGACAAAAACATGCATCCAGAAAAGCCCAGCTATCAAATAAAATTTGCAAGATTATAAATATCATTTGCACCAGGACTTGTAGTTCATGCATACGGCCGTAGGAAAACAACACAAATTAAAATTTAGTATATCCACTTATCAAACACCTTATACATGAGAGAATCATCAAGGTACAAAGTGATAGCTCAGTTTAAGCAGTAGCATCCACAACTAAAAGAGAATATTCTCCTCATCATATGACACTATGCTCCAAGAACTCTCTAAAACCATGACCATCAGGTTACATAAGCATGATCACAAAATTCATGTATTTCATCTCTGAGAAAAAATTTTTTAGAGAAGGAAACGAAACGAAACAAATTTACCTGCCAAGGAACATATGAATGATAACTTTATTCATGCCCCAAAAGACAAACATGCTTATAACATTAATGCCTATATAAATTTACCCGCATAGAAGATAAAAGAGAGGTTCAGTAGACAAATATACTGAATTTAGCAGTTGATAAAAAGAACTAAAACATCCAAAATGAATTTTGCTTATAAGCATATTTCATGGCTTTCATCAGTGATAAAAAATGAAGATTACATTAATTTAAAGGGAAAAAGGCATTCGACCCCTGAGGTTTGGTCAAAAGGATATTTTAGTCCCACTGAGTCAAAAAATATCCATTTTTACCCCTATCTGTCAATGTTTTTTCTATTTTAGAAGTTTTTTAGTGCAACTTTTGGTTCTTACCGGAATCATCGGATTTTAGATTTCACATGCAATGATGGTAGTCTTGGTAGAGCACTGAAAAACATCTAAAATAGGGAAAATGTGGAGAATAGGGATAAAAATGAATATTTTTTGACTTAGTAGGATTAAAATAGCATTTAGACCAATTTTTAGAGGTTTAAATGCCTTTATCCTAGTTTAAGTATACAATGAATCATACAAATAAATATCACAGATTGCACACAAAATGTATTGTATGATTCAGATATCAGACAAAGTAAACATTTATGCACGCTTATAAAGACTTGACAGCAGCATTTAGTATTTCAATTCATATACACTTTCTAGTGAAGCCACAAATCAGTAAGCTAGCACCCATGCCAGAGGATAACTGGCCCAACAAAAATCCATCAAAAGTAATACATCTGCAAATTAACTAATTACAGAGTTCATGATATTTCACACTTTTTTACAACTCAGCAAGCATATCTGTTTAGTGGCTAAATGGCACAACCGTAAAGAAAGATTAAGAGTTAAAATCAAAGACACCACGAACGCATATGATCCCAGAAGTAGAACAAAAAGATACATAGGAGAATAGGTCTGATCAAAATAAAGAAAAGTAAAATTTAATCCATGGTAAGAACTAGTTAGAACTCAAGAGACAATAACTCTGCCTCAAATAAACTAAGGCAATAGTTTAACCTTTTTTCTCACTGTCTTGAGAGTAAAATAATAAATATCACAATGAAGAACAGCATACAAGTGATAACTCACCTTTCTTCACGCGCACAAACTTTCCAGAATGTGACCTACGCACATGTCTTACAGCAATTCCCGCTGTTGGTGGCTTGCCACCAGTAGGAACTTTCAATGGATGGTCAAAAAGTAAAGACGGTGGAGATTTTGGAGACGAAGACAGAGTCTCAACATTTTGGCTCGCTACTTTCAACATTTCCCTCTGCTCATCAGTAAGGAATCCCTCACTCGACGCCATTTAAACACACCAAATATGCCTAAAATCCAAGAAAAAAGAAAAAAATCATTAAGTTGCTTCCCCGTTAAAAAATTCACAGCTAGAAGATGACATTCCATTTGGCGTCCAAGACTACTCTCTCTCTCTCTCTTTTATTTTCAATGACTAAAGAGGCATTGTCGAATTGACGATTAAAAAGAAGGTCCTGAGCCTACTATTTAATACGTTTAAATCATTAATAAACGAAGAGATCAGAAACAGAAAAACAGAAAAACCAAGGCAAAGATTCACAGTGAATGCTACAGAATACTGTGTTTGGCAACTGAGAAATTGAAAATAAAGCAGAGACAAAACAATAAAATATATAACTTATTCACTTGCTGGCAGTAAACTGCTTACTCTTATTTTCCAGAATCAAGCCTCTATTGTCCCTTCTATTCACAGTATTATACTTGCCAGCGACAAACAAAATAGGCAGAGACTGTGTGTGCAAACTGCCTGTACACTCGAAGAAGATTGAATCCAGTACCCCAACTCGATTTTTCTGTGCTTGGCCCGGATCTCGAGCCAAGACAGGAGAAGCAAATCGGATCTCCAAATCGTACGTCCGATTCTAACTCAAACAAAAATAAAACTGATAACAGAATAAGAATCTCCGTATCAACAAAACCTAGATCACGAACAAAGCAAAAGCTTCAATTTTTTTAACTGCAGATCCGAATCCAAGTACCTGTGTCTCAATCCGTTGAGAGAATGGTAGGAAAAATGGATGAGAATGAAAATGAGAGAGAGAATGAGTGATGGACTTATATATGGAGGCTACGGTTCCCGGTACTCGTGATGATGGGGTATTTTGGGAATTACATCCCTTTTGATATACACGTGGCATTGCCTCTACAGATTTTATTTATCGGGACCTCTCCCTTGGCCCCACCCCTCTCGTCAGCTCAGGGTCAGTCTACTCAAATTAGGGTTTGGTAATATTAATTTACCGAATTATCCTTATCAGAAAATAGATTGTGTTCAGGTTAGAAATGATAACAAGCTTGCGTGGCAAGAAAATGCATAATTGACACCTGGGGCGCCTGCGTCCTCTATGACAAGGTTTCGGATTGGATAATGCATCAATCTCATACGGAATTTAAGCGTGTAACTAACATATTAACATGATTTATTATTTAATAATTTATTGATTAATGTTGTGAACCATGGACATTGGACAAACTTCATTTCGTGAGCATTTTAAAGAGTCAACTGCATAAATTTTGCGTGAGATTCTTGACAATTAAATAAAATTCGAAGAAGCATATTTTTTTTTTATAATTTTATCAATTGTATTATTTAAAAAAATTTATCAATTAAACTAATTAATAATCATAATAAAATTAAAAAAAAATTATTTTTTTTTATTTTTTACATGTAAAAAATTCTAATATACTGAATCTTTATTAAATAATTATTTTAAAAAATATATAAACATAATTAAATATTCATTGGTAACTTGTCTTAACTAAAATACTATATAATCTTTGAAAATATAGTCATGTTACAAAGTAGATGTGATGACTATTTAATGAATATACGACAATTAATATTATTTGTTTATTTAATTTTTTTTTTTCTTAACATTGCAAAATTTAAAAATGTTTTTTCTTTAATCTTTTATATTAATTTCATTATTTTTGTCAAAAATGTTTATCAGATAAGAATAACAGATCATCATCATCAATTTTTTGACCAATATTAAAAAAGAAAAAGGACAAAGAAAAAACGAAACTCCAATTATAAATACAGTTTTTACTCATTGCATTGATGGTATTAACTGTGAAAATAACTACTGAAGTTAAAAACCATCCTCCCAAATGGACAATGTTACAAGGTTCTAGTACTGGCTGCGCATTGAAAGTGTATATGCTAATACAATGTACCGTGTCTAGATAAGGCCTGAGATGAATGTGGATGTTTCCACTAGCAAAGAGTCAAGCACAAGAGAAATTTCTTCAACCAAAATGAAAGATAGATCTCACCAGATTGTGATAACAATTACATGTAACTATCTTTTAATTTTTGGGGATTTGGATAAGATTGGCCAAAAAATAGAATGACAGTACTGAACAAACTCTTAAATTTGGATAAAGTGGCTGTAATATACCTCAACTGCAATCTGTGATAAGAAGCACCAAATATTCACACGTCAGATAACAAAATTAGAAGGAAAAAACGATAAGATTCTATAAATAATAGATGAGGTGTAATGTCTAGACAAGCTGAGGTCCTGAAAAGCCTTAAAGAGTTTCATAAATATAATATGGAGAGAGCCCAATACTAATCTTTCCCAATAAGTTTCAAAGAATTTCTTACCCTCGATTAAGGGAAGAGAAAAACATGAGATGAAAAGTAGCTTTGGTGTGTGCATGTACCCGTGTGTGTTTATGCTGTACACCCAACCCAAATGGCTGAATTATCTCTAAAATTTGGAGCTAAAGCATACATTTGTTTATATTTTCTTGCATTCAATGTGAATATTTTGCCCACTTTCTAAAATTTGGACTTCCGTTCATTATGCAATGTAAATTGAAAATGCCCTTGCATTGAATCCATCGGAATAATAATTCAAACATTGTAGTTTGGTGGCTTGTTCGTGCAAAGACCAGACATCCCTCGGCAGATTCAAGTATAATTGATCAATGCACTACAATTTAACTGAAATACAGAAAAGTTACTGACAGGGAAGCTATGCTAAATATTTCATATACAGAAGAATTAAACCACCGAGACATGTATCAAAGATGAACAAAACAATTACCAAAGACTTGGATCGATACTTGTACAAATTCATGCAGCCAATCTTCTAATTTGGCAAAGGATGACCATAACTTTCTGAAGCGCTTTAAAGTAGTTATGCGTTTACTCTCCATGGTTGAGATATATCATGGTCAAGAAGTGCCATTTCAAAGAAAAGTACGATCAATCTGAAGGATAAGACACCGCATTACAAATTGAAGACAAACCATCTTTGTAGAGAAAGCCAACTAGACCAACTGAGATATATTAAATTGCAGAACTCCATAAATAGCATCATCAATAACCATCATAAGCAACATTTTGAGTTCTTGGGTGCCTTTTCTTATACTTCCAGAATTCATCTTTCTTTCCCTTCTTCTTAGCCTTCACCATACCCATTTTGCTATTAACTATACCAAGTATGGCACTCCTATCCCTTCTGTTCTTTGTTGCGGCTTTTACATCCAAAATTGATCTTAGCTTCTCATATGACTTGGGATCTGGGACCTGTCCACTTTTGACCATCTTCTTGTGATAAAAAAATGCCCTCTTAAAATCACGAACACGGACAAACGCATAGATCATGGTGGAGTAAGTAACTGAATCAGGTTTTAGATCTAGTGCTGCCATTTCTTTCAATAACTGGGGCAACTTTGAGGTTTGCCCTCCCCGTCCATATGCATTCATCAGCATATTATATGTCATTAATGTTGGCTGCAAACCGATCTTCCCAAATTCTGATACTACATCTCTTGCTTCAACATACTGACCCTGCTTAGCAAATCCATCAAGAAGAATGTTAAATGTCACCCTTGTGACTTCAACTTTTTCACTCATCATCAATTTCCAAATTTCCGTCAACATTTCAGTGTCACCAGCACGCCTAAATGCATCGAGCAGAGCCGTGTACGTCTCTATGGAAGGTTTAATCCCTTCCTTTTGCATGTTTTCAAATGCACTGCAAGCTTTTTCATGCCAGCCACTGACTGAATATGCATGGATAAGTGCAGTATAAGAATGAGAAGTTGGTTTTATACCAACTTTCTTCATCCTCAAGAATGCATCTGCCGCCATGTCACTCTTCTTCCTCTGCCTCCCATATGCACTGATCAGACATGTATATGATTTGGCATTGGGCTCCAACCCTATATCTTGCATTTCTAGAAGTAGCTTTTCAACAATCTCAGGCTGCATTCTTCTGCTATATGTATCCATAAGGATGTTAAAAGTGGCAGACGTAGGCATAAGGGCCTTTGTTTTCATCTCAAGAAAAAGACCTTCTGCTTCTTCAATTTGGTTGGACTTGCAATAAGCATTCATTAAAGTGTTATACACCATGGCATTTGAAGATATCCCTTTCTTCTCCATTTCCATATGGATAATAAGGGCTTCATTCTTGAGCCCCTCATCACAGAATGATTTTATTAGAGCGCCCACAACTTCTTCACTCCAGTTGACACCTTTTCTGTTCATTTTCTCAAAGAATTCCCATGCTTCTTTAGCACTATGACCTTTTTTCCTCATGACTGTAATCATTATAGAACATGTCACATGATCTGGACAGACATTATTTGTTTCCATTGCCTCATATGTCTTCCACACATCATCATACCTGATAAGTTGATAGAAATCAACAATGATTACGAGCTCTACCAGTACCAAATGGTTGGGAACAATATTATGTACGAAATTTGGTATTTTGTTTACTGAAGATGCTACCACCTGATAATTGATTTCAAACCATTTCCTTCTTAATTTTCTAAACCACTCAGAAGTCCCTCCCTTTACATTGACAGAAAGAAAAATCATGAAATGTTGCAAACTTTACTTCTTATGAATCAGGTTAAAGACAAACAAAGAGCCATACTTATCCTCTCCTTTATCTGAAAGGATGGCAGAGCATAATTGAATATAAAGACTCTCTCAGAAGAATAATTGTTAACAAATCAATGCCCACATGATCTTCCGTAAGCCTACCGTGAATGCAGATTCAAAAAAAAAGAAAAAATTTTCTGCCGTTATACTTTTTAATAACACAAAATGAAGCCCAAACTAAAGCAAGAACCAGCAAAATATGAAAAAGGCATGATTAACTTTTAGGTATTAATAAAATCATGCATAAGCAACTCGCCATTCTACTTTTCATAAACGTATTGAAGTTGTTACCCTCCTACACAAAGTTTCCTCCTACTTCTTGATCATAACAATCGACCAAAATAAATAATCAGCAGTAAATCAAAACAGACAACGACCACTAAAACAGTAAGGATTTCTTACCTTCCACAGCAAAATAACCCAGAAATAGCAGCATTATAGACATGAACATCCATGAATTCCTTGCTTTGAGGCAAATTCTTAAACAAGACCATCAACTCATCTCCCATTCTAGCTCTCCCCAAAACCGGAAACAAAAGCGAACACGCACGTGGTGAAACAAGCGAAGGTTCATGTAATCTCATCCATTCATAAAAGTACAAGCAACCCATTAAAAGATCGTCCCTTGCCATCAACTCCAACACTTGCACACACTGTTTCCTACTAACTTTTCCCTCGTAATCTCCTAGCACCTCACCTAACGTTAAATTATCCGGTACGTTCCTAGCAATTTGTAAAATTTCTCCTACAATACCACCAATCAAAGAACCCGTTTGTTGTGTCTCTTCATTTTCAAAGGGAGTGGGAGTGTTATCTAAATCGGATTGGGGTAGATTTTCGCGCTGATTGTTAGATTTGATGTCCTCAGAGAGGTGCCATGAAGTGCGGCGGTTTTTTTGCAGAGAGAGTTTTCCAAGGAGAGTTGGGTCCGGGGTTCGGATTTGAGATTTGAAGAATTTCAGAATTGGGTCTATTGGTTCTTCTCCTTCTACCTCCTCTGTATTTTGTTCTTGTTCTCGTTCTATTTGTTGAAGGAAAGGAAGGAAAATTTGGGGTGAAGAGTGAGTGGTGGAAGTAGGTGAAGTTGCAGAAAGAGCTAAACAACGCTTAAGGGGTTTTGAGTGGAGAGGCAGGTGAGGCTTCGAGAAACGGTAAGTTGGGCAATGGCTGTCTACAAAAGCCAACGAAGACAGCAAGCTTCGGTGAGTGTAAGCAGTCATCGTTTTTTTCTCGATAGATAGATGACAGCAGAGTGAGCTATGTTTTAGGATTAACTAAATGACAAGTACCCTACTCTATTTTTTGTAACAAAAACTCTCCCGAACCTTTGAAAATAGTGTCAAATATCCTGCAGTGTTAGTCTTACCTATTTTATAATAGAATCTGAGCACCGTGAGCAGGCTGCGAGTTCTACCTCAAGTCAATGTCACGGGAGAGCAACCACTCCACAAGTAAGAAGTGTACGGTGGTGGTAGGAGCAAGTCAGCAAAATACCCAAATAAAGTAACATACTTTCAGGTTTTATCGGTGTTTTTTGCGTCGATGGCGTATCCATCAATTGCCATCGACAATTACGAAGCAAGGGTGATGCTTTTTCTGGTCGATTTGGGGTATTTGATGGTGAATTTCAAAGAGATGGACGTGGCAACCGTTAGAAATCACAGAAAACGCAAAATTTCTAAGATTAACAAATATCAATTGAGTCCAGTTTTAAAAATATCAATTAAATTTAATAAATATGAGTTAAGTCCAAATTTCAAAAAATTTTAATTAAGTCCGATTTTGGGGTTTTGTTTGCATTTAAGTTCAAAACAATTTTGAATGTTCATACATTTGACCTGAAATTTACTTTTATTTGTATATTAATTCAAAAAATAAGATAATTATATTTTTGGACAAAAAATAAAAATTTTATAATTTAGTCCAAATTAATTGATTATTTATAATTTTGATCCAAAATTTAAAAATTTTTAAATTAATCAAAATAAAATTTTTTGGATCAAATATTACAATTATTTTTATTTAAATCAAAATTAAATTTATTATATAATTTGGGATAAATTCGTAAAATTTTAATTTAGCCCAAAACTAAAATTTTTATGATTTTTGGGTTTAAAATTATAATTTTTTCAATTTAATTGAAAATAACATTTGAATTTCTATAAATTTTATTTAATTTAAAATTAAATCTTCACACATATGCTAGGTGAAACCGCCCTCGAGCTGATAGATATTCATAGAAATTAAGCTTGATGGGTGCCACCTAAGTACTCATATCACTCCTTTCAAGTTTATTATATGTTTTGAATCCCTTTAGATTGATATATTTATAGTCGATTATATTAAGGCATATGAAACTCAATATCGTTCATGATATTAAGAAATATCTAATCATAAAAAATATAATATTAAATTTTATCATTAAATTTAAATAATTATAATATTATGTCTATTATTCTAAAATAAATTGATTAAAGCAATATCTTATCAAAGTAAATTCTCTTGTAAAATTTAATTTATTTAAAATATGAAGATATCTACATAAATGTAATCCATATAAATATTCACCAGCTCAAAAAAAGATTAATATTTTACAGAATTATATTTTTACACATGTGACAATAAATATGTAATAATTATAAAAAATTTTATGAGAGCAACAAATTAATTCAAAGATAGACATATTGTTAGATAAGATTTATTATCACCATTTCATTACTACACCATTTCATTACTACACCAAAAGTACCACTTACAAATTAGCATTTTGTCTAAAGATTAGATGATAACATTGTACTAAGTATCTTTTAATGGGCTTATCATTATTGACTTTATTGAATTTATAAATTAATTAATTAATTATATGATATGTAATTTAGGTGAGTTTTTTTTTTCTCCGGTTATTACTTATGTTTCTAATATTACCGTAAACATCAATTCGATTTTTCTACTTAATGGTACAAACTTTAAAGTATGAAAAGAGAATATTATGATTGTTCTTGATATTACTTATCACTTTGTACTAAGGAAAAAACAACCCACCAATCTTACAGACAATAGTTTTTCTAATGAAAAAAAGGATTTTAAAAAGTGAAAATTTTTAAATTGCATAAGTTTTATGATTTTAAAGCATATCATTTTAGAAACCTTTAAGGGCATTATAATCGAAAAGGTTACTGTTGTCAAAAAGTTCCTTGAGAAAATTGAAAAAAAATTTATCGAGAACAAAAAGATTGAAAAACAAGTGTTTTTTTTATAAAAACTCACTTCCGTAAGATATAAAAGCAAAGAGAATATAAGAGAGTACATCATGGTGATGTCTCATCTTATTTTTAAATTAAGGACACTAAGGTAGAATTATCTAAAGCTTGCTTGCACATTTGACCTTTATCTCTCTTTTTGCATGTTTTAATCAATTTAGGACGAGGTATACCTATTAAAAGGAGATAATCTCTTAATGAACTCATCTTTCATTGTGTACAAAAAGAAATATAGAATGAAATAAGAGAATACTGAAAATGCTCATTTAGCAACAATCTCTAACGATAAGAGCAAGAAAGGAAAAAGGGATAAGGAAGTTATAAATGTTGCATCACAAAAGAAAATGTAAAAGAAATAGGATAAGAAATCCACTTGTTACTTCTATAAGAATAGTGAGCATATAAAAAATAAATGTTCAAAATATTATGCATGGTATATAAAGAAGGATACACTTGTCACTTTAATTTGTTCTGAGATTAATTTAATTTTTGTATCTAAACACAGTTAATGGATATATTTCAGTGCTACTACTCACATTAGTTTATTTATGTAAGGTTGCCTAAGCTATCAATAGCCAAGTGATGATAAAAAATACATTTATATAGGTAAATCATTGAAAATTAAGGTTATTAAAATTTTTAGATTATTAGTAAAGACTAATTTTTATTTGAATTTAGTTGGAACTTTTATTGTACTATCGTTTCAACAAAATTTAGTTTTTATTTTTATATTAGACAAATAGGTTATTTTTGTTTATTTAAAAATAATAAATTTAGTTTTTTTAGAATTTAAATGTTATTGATACTAGTTTTTTATTATTTGGTAATAACCCATATAAGCTTGATATAATTGGCTCATATAATAAAATCTTGCGTATAAATACACAAGGTTTAAACAAAATTAGAAATGAGAATTCTGCCTCGCTGTGGTACAAACATTTAAGACATATCTTCAAACAAAGATTTGAACAACTTGTATTCGATATAATTCTTGATTTTCTTGACATTACAATCCTTGATACATGTGTCAACTATTAAAAGAAAACAAACAAACATAAAGAGATTAGATGCCAACAGAACTACATATATCATAAAACTAATTCATACAGATATTTATGAGTCTTTTTCTCTAGCTTCATCATATGGTGTTCATATATGATTTTTCATGATATAACTACCTATATAAGTTTTAATTACTAAATATATTTAAAAGTTATGCAATTAAAATTGAAAATTAACTCAATAAAAAAATTAAAAATTAACTCAATAAGATGATGGTAGAAGTGAATACTATGAATCAGGTTAATAACATTTTCAAAATCTTTTGCCCATCTCCTAAAAGAGTGTCGTATTTTCTTATACTACACCTATCAGGGATGCCAAACATAAATGGTATAACTAGGAGACGAAATCGAATACCAAAGGAAATAGACTCAATTCGCGTTAAGGCTACGAAGTAATTCATATTAGGGCTTGAAATTTGCAATGCGACAAGTGTAAGTTTCTCTTTTGGCGATTCAGTCATCAAGAGTCAAAAAAATGGAATCAATTCGGTTTCAGGAGAGACTAAAGAGCGAATTTGGTGCGGGTCATTGCATAATTTGTATTTTATATATGCAATGCAAATTTGCGACGAATATTTGCAAACCCGAGCTTACGATCTTAGTCCGCACGTTTTAATGTGCAGACTGAGTATTGGAATCATATTAATTTTTTAAAATATGAAATCTGAATATTTTTAGTGTGTGAACGGAATATATTTAAGTCCAAACCTGAATTTTTCTTGATACGTATCCCTGAATCTAAATATTTCTGTCATTTTTATAACCAAATTGACTGTACATTTTTGTCCAATGATTTAACTTATTGTCGTAGACTGTAGCTTTGTTGTCGAAAAAAAGAATGCACATTACTTTCATACATCCATTTTCCCGCGAGCATAAGCAGTTTGGTTGATAAAATTTTGGAAAAGAAAATTCATGAATGGGTTTCCCCGAATTTATTGATTCTAAATAAGAGCTGTCAAAACGGGTTCGGTTCGACGGACTGACTCGTTTAACTCGTAAAATAAATAGGTTAGGGTTAATTATTTTTGATTTGTAGATTAAACGAATTGGTCCGTTTAATCCGCGGATAAAAAGATTCAAACCCGTTTAATCCACGGATTAAACAGATAGACTCGATTATATTAATTAAATATTTAAAAATATTTTTTTAAATTAAATATTTATTATATATTTATAATAATAAAATTTTAATTTTAAAAAATTAAATTAAAAATATTTGTTGTTATATATTTATAATGTTTTTATTTTTTTTATTAATTTTTTTAAAAAATTATTATTATTTATTATTTATTTATTTAATATAAACAAACCGATCCGTTTAGCCCGTTAACCTGACAGATTAGATTAGAATTGAGAGGATATTAACCCGTTTATTAAAAGAATCAACCCGACCTATTTATATGTTTGACCCAAAATAACCCGAACCGATTAAACCCGACCCAACCCATTTGACAGCTCTATCTATTAGGAGAAGAACCACAGAACCACCCTTCCGTAACTTAATTCACTGTCTTGAACCTTCAAGTAATGCAATTCATGTTATTGAAGATTTATGAACAAGCAATCTAAATAATTAACTTGAATATATATTGGCAACTGAAATTTTATTTCAATATTTGAAATAAGATGGTGACGATCTTTATGTCAACCAAGTTACATTTCTTGGCAGCATGTCTTATAATGTATTAATTGGCAGTCGCATGGATCCTCTCATTTCTAATCCAAGGATCAACTATACCATGTTTGGCCTTTGTGGAAGCAGAAGGTTGCAGAATTTATCATGTAAGAAGAAATTCTTTCCCTTGCTATCAACAGCTTTCTTCCCCACACCAACCTCCATTTACAATTTTCTTGTGCTCATCATTGCCTGTGTAGTGAGGATCAAGTACCAGAAATTCACAATCTCCACTGGCTCCATTGTAATCAACTCCCAGAAGTGCTGCACGCAAGAACACCCCCACCTGCAATCATATACCAAACATAAATGCTCCTATTAATCACGTAACACAGAACCATTAAACATTAATATTCAGCAAGCATGTGCATGTAGGGACTACAACCTATACATGTAAATCTCAGGTTAAAGTATCCTTATCAAAAAGCGTTGTAAATACATGTCATATATTTAGAAAAACTGACTGATCATGATGGATGTCCCTAGACTCTCAAAGTGCAAGGCCAGCTCTCGACAATTTTCAGGAAGCTCAGCTCCAGATCTCACATTTATTACTTTGCAAAATGCTGCAGCTTAATCCTGTCAAATCATTCAATGAAGTATGTGAATATTAAGGATGACAGCAGGTTCCATTAGTTTCATAGTGTATGCTGTATAAATTAACATTTCACCTTGTATTCTAGTCTTGTGCAATAATTTCTAAAATAAAATGTCATACTTACACCCAGAAGTTTGTCCAATACAAAACTCAACTCAATGGCACCAATCCATTCACGTGAACCAATAAAAGACGTATCCTTATCACCAACCTCTACAAGTGCCTGCTGTATTTCCCTGAAGAACAGCACTTCATCAAATCAAATCACTTGATGTCGATAATACAAAAGGGAAGTATTTTCGTTTTACATCTATGCACCTACGATATAGACATGCAAAGCACAGGGAAATAAAAGAGAGCCGGCTCACATACCAATTATAAATGTCATAAGAAATCACAGTTTTATAACATTGGGATTAAAAAGAGCTTGAAGTCAAATAACTGAAAAGCAGACTATCAGAATAAACCTGGGAATACAGAAAATAAAGCTATTAACATGCTTCAAGTATTAACCTAACTATGTGAAGGTACATCCACAGAGGGGTAATGTTGAAGCCTGAACCATGAAATGATTGTCTGCAGAGAACGGTAAGCACAAACCCGAACCTAGCAAGTAATATACAAATGAATTAGCAGTTAGTATAAGTGACAATCACAGTAAAAATACTTAATATTTGAAAATCTATAGCTCAATTTCAAGCAAAAGAAAAATCTATCAATTAATGCCAATGCTAATATAAGAGTAGGCAATTAAAAATAACTCTGTCATCTTACAAGATATGAGACCTGATTTAGCGGAAAAACTGCTTCATTATTTGCATATGAGGAAAACAGGCAAATCTAAAACAGTTAACGTAGGACAGTAGGGTGAGTTTGTGTTTTTTCTTTGCAGTGAAAAGAGAAATAATTTAGGACTAAATATAAATGGAACAGGGCTGAACATATTTAGATTTACGTTCTCCAAACAAATTGGCAGAAGTTTGCTGTACAGGTAATCAGGCTATGATGGTACAGCAACAGAGTATGGTTTGCATAACAATATGCAACACTTTAAAGCCAAATGAAGGCGGATTTACCAAACAAGGGAAAAAGTGACTATTTTAACATTCATAACTAAGCAATGATAATGCATAGTACATTACCATTGACTTAATAAAGCTCCTACTTATACTTGACAATGTAATTAGCAGTTAGCAATCAAGATTCAATTTACTGAATATAAAGCTATCAAAACTTTTTAAAAAAAACGTTAAATCTTTCTACTACTGGAAGGACAGAGAAAATCTGATACCAAATCATCAAAGCCGTCTTGAAGATAATGATAGTACTCACAAGAACCTTGAACCAGAGAGACAAAAGCTCCCTGCGGCTGAAAGAAGATATCATATTTCGATGAAACAATTGCTAAGAAGAAGCAAGAACAAGACAAAAGCTCCCCGCTGCTTGGGATCCCAATATGATAATAATTAGCTCATTGGTTATTTTCTACAATTGTCACTCAAAAACTACAAACTTTTGAGAATCATTACTGTCAGAAACGTCCTGATAGAAGGTGCTTCATTAGTTTCTTACATGGAAGATAACATTTGACCAAGACATCATTTTTATTTCACAGGAAAGTGGGGAGACATATCTACCAACCACTCAGCAGTGAAGTCAAAGAACTCAGGATCAAGTTTCTATTATGTGAAGAGCAAAAACATAGAAATATAAACAAAAACAAAAAGAGCCAAACATCCCACCCATACAATAAAAGTTTTTGTAAAAACAAATTACTTATTTCAGTCAGGTGAACTTTGCAAATCTAGAAGGTAAGTTTGCTCAAGGCCAAATCATCTTGCATTTTCCAGTCACAAAAAGCATATGAGTTAGAATATTGCATGCAGTAAACAGAAAGTTAAATTACCATGTCTCATTTCTATCTCCCCACAATCAAGTTCATATATGACGGTTACTGGATGTAATATAACAGAAACAACAAGTTTCTCTCTCTCGACAAACAAAGTAGAACCTGTCGAAGTAGCAATTCAAAAGGTGACTAGAAGAACATCATGCAAGCATTACTACAGTAAAGAATAACCACGGGTAATGCAAATTCTATTTTCACTTAGGTTCACATAAGGTTTTGGTTCGAGTTTTGCTTTTAATGAGGTCTGCGAAGCTAAGAATAGCAATGAAGAATTAATAGTGATAAAAGACCTATTTTAATGCGTTACAAAGGTCTATTTGCGAAGGTGGAGTGTTGAATACCCAACAATTTTGACATACCTGGGGATGATGAGTTAGGAGGAAGGACATGATTGCACTCTTAATTGAGTTTAATTGGTTGACTAAACCAGCGAAGACTAACTTAGAAATAGCATACATCAGGGGAAGACTCTTCATCACAAAACAACGCACTTCTAGGTTAAAATCCGCAACCAAAGGTCTGGCATCTTCCAAAGCTGAAGGCACAAAGTCCAATTTCCATTGAAATGAGTAATGGAACTCACTAGCCATTTTTACAATAATTCATCAATTCACCAAATATAAATAATATTAATTCTTAATTAAACTAAGTACCTGGATGATATTCAGCAATAGATGCAGCAGATTTTGGAGACTTTTGCGATCTATTAAGCAGAACACTTACTTGAATTTTATCTGCATTCTAAGCAAAAAATCTTATTGAAAAAGATAAAAACTAATAGCCATCTTGATAATGCTGGAAGCATTATAAGATAATTTACCGAATAAAATATGCGTTTGACAACTCCCATAAGCAAAATTATATGCCACAATATATAGCATAAGTTATTTCTTACCTCTGCAGAAAAGATTGTGGGGGCAGCTTTACTTTTTAAACAAAATTGTGCACATGAGAAGTCTTTTGTGTCATCTTGATCAGCCTGACCCACAAGCTTGACACTTGAATAATTTGTGTCAAAATCCAAATCCTTGCCGTGAAGAGCAATAGGTTGAAGTACTTCTGCAGAGGCTAGGCCTAATGTTTCAACCACATAGGCAATTTGAGTATCTTTGAGCTCGGCAGCAACTGCTTCAGTTGCATGCGAAAATATTTTCTCAGCATCTGAGAGACAATAAAAGCAACCATTTTATTAAATTTTTGGAATCCGAGCAACATATTGCACGCACATACACATTTCAGAAGAATAATTAACTTCTTATGTCTCTTTCTTCCTCAAGTAAATGATAGAAAGGCCTTGCATCAATTTGAAAATTCTTCCCAAACACAATAGAAACATTTAATTTCTAATTTCTCAAAAATAAAAATTATAATTTTCAATCACATTAAAAGAAAGTCAAAACATATCATAAAAACTCACCAGAGCAGTTATTCACAGGATGATAAAGTCGAATTAAACAACCTCTCTCCCCAACAAACTTCAAGGGATTGTCATCGTATAAGACATAATCAGCTGCTTCAATTCTCGTAGAATTTTCAGATCTCGGGAGAAAAAATGGAACAGCACCGGCAAGCTGAATCCGCAGCTGCCCCCAATTGCAATCGAATTAGCCAATTGTACTTCACTGGATAAAAGCCATCTCAATCTGCGAGCTGCGCCAATAGCCTCGCTCGCTTTTTTCTCAACATCAGAGGTTTTTGTTATCAACGCCCCAATTACTTAAAAACCTTTTAGTAGTAATGTGCGGAGTTCATCTGCTCAGATAGTATAAAATAACAAGCAAATTAGTAAAATTTTTTCCGTTAATCATTTTTCGCGGGAACCAAATAGAAAGATTATATCTGACTCTTTGTCATAATCTGGAGAGGAAGAGTTGTCGTGGTTGCATCTATTGGTAGATAGGAGAGTGAGCGGCGGGAAAAAAAGGAATCGGATCAACCACTGGAGCCTCGTATTCGCGAGAATAAGCTCAGAGCAAAGAATTCGTATTGTTTTCCTGTCCTCCTCCATTTGATCTCTGACACAGATATTCTCTTCCAACTGCTCTCCAAGTCTCGCACAAATGCCTTCTCTGTGCAACGGCACTACCGTCTCCGAGACTACGACTATGATTCAATTTACGTATAAATTGACTCAGGAAACAAACATGTTAGGATCTCCCAAGTTGGACCAAAATTTTAGTTGTAGGCTTGTGGCCCAATCACTAAAGCTACTCGGTATATCAGTCTTACGCCTCGAGTTTGTACAAATACAATGGCACGTCAATACGGTATGGCATTCGGGTGGGTGCGGGTGGGGAGGCCTACTACATCGCCACCCCGGCTTTTATTCGGGTATTATAACTTATTCTCCATTCCTACTAGAGGTGTCTATCGGGCCGGTCCGGCCCGTGAACTGGACCGGACCAGCCCATCCTAACCCGGGCCCGAACCGGCCTGGGAAACTATTTATACGGTCCGAGTCGATTTCGGGCCTATATAAACGGTCCGGTTCGGTTCGGGAATAATGGAACCGCGAAATCGAACCGTCCCGGGTTCGGAATCGTCCCGGGCCCGTTTTTGTAAACCGAAACCGGTCCGTATGAACCGGCGGTTCAACCCGCCGGTTCGAATCGGGTCAGCCCGCCGGTTCGAACTGGCGGGTTGAACCGGGCCGGCCCGCCGGTTCTAACCCATGCAAAAAAAAAATCAAAATTTTATAAAAAAAAAAAATCTGGCCGTTGCAAATGCAAC
>JAVXUL010000016.1:5527871-5563092 GCA_035590515.1 Trichilia minutiflora | reverse complement strand
GCCGGGCTCATGACATCAGCATATAGTGCTGAAAGCAGAACAGAAGCCATCTCCTTCTCTTTATCATGCCTGTCCATCGCCATGGAAACAAGCCGTTTGATAAAGTAAGGATGATATTGACTGGATCCAAGATCCCTGAGGTCAGATGCAGCCAAACCCACATCGCCAGTGCTGAAGTATTCCTCTATGATGGAAACAACAGCTTTCTTGTAATCATCCAAGGGGTCTGAGATAGTAGCCCCCACAAGTTGATAAGGTTCCTATAAAAACACACACACACAAAAAAAAAAAAGGATACAATAGGAATTTATTATTACTTATAAAATCACCAATGAAAGCAATTTACTGGTAAAACTAGACAATATACATTCCAGTTAAGGGTATTTGCAAGCACGCATGCTGATCAAAACAGTAAGAGAATGAAGTCCTAAGGAAAAATAATAAGAGAAAATAAATCAGAGAAAAAGGAAACTGCATTTACCTCTCCACTATCATAGTTAGGATCATTCCTATCAATATGAGATTCACAGTCAGTGTCAAGCAGTTTGCCCCATGTGCCCTTGCCACCAGCACCATCTATAACCACGGTCAAGAAAACAGTTGCCAAGTAAAATCAGATGGATAGCATGCTGCTGTAAATAATAAAAATACAACTAGTACCAGTAAAATTAAGCAGGCATAGAAGAAGCAGTCCAACACCAGTCACAGCCATCCATTTATAACTATGTTAGGCATATAAAAACAAGCCACCACCTATATACATCAACATATGTATAAACTCATTGGCTTACAACTCTTTTGCATATGAAAAAATACAAAACATAACATCAAGTGATGGTAAATAGTGTATGCTTGTTTTTTGCAACTTCACACACTACTTGAAAATAATGACAAAAACAAGCAGAAAAACCCGGCTATTAAATAAAACTTGCGATATTATCATGATCACTTGCACAACGAATTGTAGTTCATGAATAGGGCCATAAGAAAACAGCAAACATGCAGAAACTTGCAAGATTATCATGATCAGTTGCCCAAGGAATTGTAATTCATGAACAAGTCGTAAGAATATAGCATGAATTAAAATTTAGTTCATCCAATTATCCAACAACTCATACATGAAAGAAGCATCGAGGTATGAAATGAGAGCTTAGTTTAGGCAGTAGCATCCACTAACTAAATCAGAATGTTCTCCTCATCATATGGCACTATGTTCTAAGAACTCTCTAAAACCATGACCATGAGGATAATCACAAACTTCATGTATTTCATATCTCTACGAAAAAAATTTTAGAAAAGGGAAAAAAACAAAACAAATTTAAATGCCAAGGAACATATTATTTGAGACCCAAAAAAGAGACATGCTTATACATTAATGCCTATGTAAATTTGTCCACATAGAAGATAAAGCGAGGTCCCGTAGACAATAAATTGAATTTAGAGGTTGCTAAAAGAATTAAAACATCTAAAAAGAATTTCGCTTATAAACAGATTTTGTGGCTTTTGGTGGTGATAAAAAATGAAGATTATATTAATTCAAATATACAATTACTTGTACAAATTATTATCACAGACTGCACAACAAAATCCATTCTATGATTCAGAGTTAGATATAAGGTAAACATTTATGAAGCGTAAAGATAGACTTGACAGCAGCATTTAATATTTCAATTCATATCCACTTTCCAGCGAAGCCACAAATCAATAAGCTAGTACCCATGCCTGAGGACAACAGGCCCAACAAAAATCCATCAAAAATAATACATCCTCAAATTGACCAATTACAGAGTTTATGATATTTTGCAACTTTTTTTACAATTAACTAAACATATATGTTTGAAAGGTAGTGGCTAACTAGTACAACCGTCAAGAAAGATTGAGAGTTAAAATCAAAGACACCATAAATGTATATGATCCCAGAAGTAGAACAAAAGGATACATAGTAAAATCCATCTGATGAAAATAAAGAGAAATAAAATTTAATGCATCTTATGAACCAGATAGACTCAAGAGAGCAATAATTCCCTGTTAAATAAGCAAATGAAATAGTTTAACCTTTTTTTCCACTCTCTTAAGAATAAAATACCA
Organism: Trichilia minutiflora; assembly: GCA_035590515.1. NCBI lineage: Eukaryota > Viridiplantae > Streptophyta > Magnoliopsida > Sapindales > Meliaceae > Trichilia > Trichilia minutiflora. Next base: position 5,561,004 of record JAVXUL010000016.1, on the reverse strand, counting down.
GACATCACAATAAAGAACTGCATACAAGTGCTAACTCACCTTTCTTCACACGCACAACCTTTCCAGAATGTGACCTACGCACATGTCTCACAGCAATTCCAGCTGCTGTTGCCTTGCCACCAGTAGGAACTTTCAGTGGATGGTCAGAAAGTAAAGACGGTGGAGATTTTGGAGACGAAGACAGAATCTCAGCATTTTGGCTTGCTACTTTCAACATTTCCCTCTGCTCATCAGTCAGAAATCCTTCACTCGATGCCATTTAAACACACCAAATATATGTAATGCCTACAATCTAAAGAAAAAAAATTATTAAGTTGCTTCACCGTTCAAAAATTCACAACATCTAAAAATACTAGATGACTGAGAACTCTACTGTGTTTAGTAAGTGATAAACTGAAAATAAAGTAGAGAAAAAACAATAACATATATGACTTATTCTCTTACTCGCAGTAAACTGCTTACTCTTATTTTCCAGAATCAAACCTCTATTCTCCATTCTATTCACAGTATTACACTGGTAAAACAAAAACCAAAATAGGTAGAGACGGTGTGTGCTAACATACCTGTGCCTGTACACTTGAAGAAGACTGAACCCAGTACCCGAACCCGATTCTTCTGTACTTGGCCCGGATCTCGAGCCAAGACAGGAGAAGCAAATCGGATCTCCAAATCGTACCTCCGATTCAAGCTCAAACAAAAAGAAACGGGAAAACAGAACAAAAATCTTCGTATAGACAAAACCTAGATCACGAACAAAGCAAAAGTTCCAGTTTTCTTTTAACTGTTGATCCGAATCCGAGTATCCGTGTGCCTCAATCCGTTGAGAGAGTTAGAGGAGAAACGGATGAGAACGAAAATGAAAGGGAGAGAGAGTATGCGATGGTTTTATACGTGGAGGCTACAGTTACTCGTACACATCACCATATGGGGTTTTGGGTATTATCTCGCTTTGGATCTACACGTGGCATTGCCTCTACAGTCTCTTTGTCGGTACCTGTCCCTTGCTTTCCACTCGTCTCGTCCGCTCAGGGTGAGTTTACTCATATTAGGGTTTTTGGTCCTATAAATTTACGAAAATATCCTTATTAAAATGAGATTCTATTTAATTCAAACTAGCCTTGTTTAAAAATTAAATGCTTGCGTGGTAAGACAATGTATAGTTGATACTCAGCCCGTGTCCTATAAAAAAAGGTTGAGGATTGGATAATATGAAATTTAAGATGATTTATTATTTAATAATTATTGATTAATGCTGCGAATCATGGACCATGGGATCATAAACTTGTTTGGTGAGCAAGCATTCTAAAGAATCTACTATATAAATTTTGCATGAAATTCTTGACAATTAAATAAAAAAATACTCATTTGCAACTCAAATCCTTGAAAATATATTGTCACGGCAAGTATTTAATGAACGAACGACAGTTAATATTATTCGTTTATTTAATTTTTTGTTGTTTTTTTCTTTAATCTTTCATATTATTTTTGTCCTTTGTGTCAGAATGTTTATTAGATAAGAACATCACATCACGTCAAGAAAAAAAAAATAATAAAGAAACTCCGAGTATAAATATGGTTTTTACTCGTTGCATTGATGATATTAAATGTGAAACTACCGGAAGTTCAAACCATGACCATCCACCCAAATGGATAATGTTACAAGGTTTTTAATTTTTATTGCCAGTGACAACGTATATGCAAATACGATGTACCTTGGCTAGACAAGGCCTGAAATGAAAGTCGATGTTTCTCCACTAGCGATTACCTTTTGTACCTTTTGTAACCATGGATTGCTAATTGAATGAAACAGTGAATATTTTTGCCTTTATAAAACCTGTCATGTGCCCGTGTGTGTTTATGCTGCACACCCACCCAAAACGGCCGAATTCTCTCTAAAATTTGTAGCTGAAGTGATGGTTATATATCTCCTAAAAGCATACATTTGTTTATATTTTCTTGCATTCCATGTGCATATTTTGCACATTTCCATCAATTTCCTTCAACTTTTTCACTCATCATCAATTTCCAAATTTCCATCAACATTACCCAGTCACCTGCACGACTAAATGCATCGAGAAGAGCCGTGTAAGTCTCTATGGAAGGTCTAATCCCTTCCTTTTCCATGTTTTCAAATACAATGTAAGGTTTTTCATGCCACCCACTGACTGAATAAGCATGGATAAGTGCTGTATAAGAATGAGAGATTGGTTTTATACCAACTTTCTTCATCCTCAAGAATTAATGCATCTGCAGCCATGTCACTCTTCTTCTTCTGCCTCCCATATGCACTGATCAGACATGTATATGATTTGGCATTGCTCTTCAGCCCTATATCCTGCATTTCTAGCAGTAGCTTCTCAACAATCTCAGGCTGCCTTCTTGTGCTATATGCAACGACAAGGATGTTAAAGGTGGCAGACGTAGGCATAAGGCCTTTTGTTTTCATCTCATGAAAAAGACTTTCGGCTTCTTCAATTTGGTTGGACTTGCACTAAGCATTCATCGAACTGTTATACAGCCTAAACCCTAAACCCTAAAAAGGTGTATTTTCTCAAAGAATTCCCATGCTTCTTTAGCATTACAACATTTTTTCCCCACGATTGTAATAACTGTAGAACATGTCGCATGATCTACACAGACATTATTTGTGTCCATAGCCTCATATGTCTTCAACGCATCATCATTTCTGATAAGTTGATAGAAATCAACAACGATTATGAGCTCTGCCAAGTGGTTGGGAACAATAATATTTACAATTTTTTTTTTCTGAAAATGCTACCTGATAATTCATTTCAAACCATCTCCTACTTAATTTTCTAAACCACTCAAAAATCTCTCCATTTACATTGACAGAAAGAAAAATCATGAAAAGTTGCAAGTTTTACTACTTATGAATCAAGTTAAAGACAAACAAAGCGCTACACTTATCCTCTCCTTTATTATCTCAACAGATGGCAGAGCAGAATTAAATATACTCTTCAGTAAGTATAACATGAATGCAGATTTGAAAAAAAGACTCGTGTACACAAAATGAATCCCAAACTAAAGCAAGAACCGCAAATAAAAAATGCATGCTTAACTCATAGGTGTTAATAAAATCATGCATAAGCGACTCACAATTATACTTTTCATAGACGTATTGAAATTGTTATAGTACCTGGCCCACTACACAAAGTTTCCTCCTAGTTCTTAAACATAAGAATCGACTAAAATAAATAATCAGCGGTAAATCAGAACAGACAATGACCACTAAAACAGTAAGGATCTGTTACCTTCCACAGCCAAAAAAAACCCAGAAATAGCAGCATTATATACAAAGAACATCCATAAATTCTTTGCTTGGAGGCAAATTCTTAAATAAGACCATCAACTCATCTCCCATTCTAGCCCTCCTTAAACACGGAAACAAAAGCGAGTACGTACGTGGCGAAACAAGCGAAGGTTTATGTAATCTCATCCATTCGTAGAAGTACAAGCAACCCATTGAAAGATCATCCTTTGCCATCAACTCCAACACTTGCACACACTCTTTTCTACTAACTTTTCCCTCGTAATCTCCCAGCACCTCACCTACCGTTAAATTATCAGCTAAGTTCCTAACAATTTGTAAAATTTCTCCAACAATACCACCAGGCATAGAACCCATTTGTTGTTATTGATGCACCCAAATTTCTGTCAAAATTTGGGTACAAGAACAACCTTTTTTTATTCATTTGCTGTATTTATAACAACTAGAAATTACAAATAAGTATCATTAGTAAAGCTGTTGATTTGGCGGAAATACTCAATTCAAAAAGAAAAATGATAGTAATTGGTAACTTTAGTAAGAATAATATATCTTTCTTTCTTCTTTTTTTTTTCTTTTTTTATCTTTTTATTCACCTTCAAACTTAACATTTTTTATCACATTTTTCATAATCATAATATTTTTAAATCATAGAATTGTGAGTATTTATCGTAATCATAAGATATAATCACTAAATTAAAAAAATTTCTTTAATCTATAAAAAAACCCTACAAATTTAAATTTTTTACATAAACGAATAACTATTATAAAAAGATTTCGTAATTTAATGTCGAGACTTTCGGTTGATAAGAAGATTTTTAGGTTCAATGGCATATCTTCGTATCTAAGTTTTTTTTGTTTCAATCATGGCTTAATAAATCTGAGACCAATCAACTTCTAAAATCTTAGAATGTATGCCAAATTATTGAGTTTCAGGTTTATCAATTGATCACTAGTAAATTCTATAAGGTTCTCCTCAATATAAATTTTTATTGAGTGTTGATCATATAATTAGTTCTCCATATCTCAAATAGTTTTTTCAAACAGTTGCGTCTCTTCATTTTCGTACGGAATTTCATGCAAACCGGATTGAGTTAGATTTTGGCATTGATTAGTAGATTTGATGTCGTCAAAGAAGTGCCATGAAGTGCCGTCGTTTTTTTGGAGAGAGAGTTTTCCAAGGCGAGTTGGGTCCGGGGTTCGGATTTGAGATTTGAAGAATTCTAGAATCGAGTCTAATCTATTGACTCTTCTTCTACTACCGTATTGTTTTTCTTGTCCTCGTTGTTGAAAGAAAGGAAAGAAAATTTGGGGGAAAAGTGAGTAGTGGAAGACTGGAAGTAGGTGAAGTTGCAGAAAGAGATGAGATTTTGAGAAATGGTCAGTTGGGCAATTGGCTGTCTACAGTGGCCAATGAAGACTGCAAGGTTTGGTGAGTGTAAGCAATCATCGTGTTTTTCAGATAAATGACAGCTGATTGAGCGACGAACACGAAATTCAACTAAATGGTAGAATCAAGTTAACCGGTGCTTTTAAGTAACAACGGATTGGCTAAATTATAGAGTTACATTTTTTATCTGATGGTTCGACTTATGGCTGTAGCATGTAGCTTTATAGTCGACAAAAAAGGGTGCACATCATTTTCATACATTCATTTTGCTGAGATGGTTGGTAAAATTTTGGAACAGAAAATTCATGAACGGGTTCTCCCGAAATCATGCCTTCTACTCGGAAGAACCACCAACCCTTCCGCTGTCTCGAGCCTTTCAAATCAATGCATACCCTGCATTTTGAACTGAAATAATTAACATGAATATATGTTGCATGTTGGCAACTGAAATTTGATTTCAATATTTGATAGAAGATGGTGACTTATACAACTGTTTACGTCAACCAAAATATATTTTTCAGTCACATGTAACTGATTAAAAAGCTACCTTGTACATTTAAACACGGATTGTAGTAATGTATTAATTGGCTGTCACATGAATCCCCTCACTTCTAATCCAAGGATCAACTATATCACGTTTGGCCTTTGTGGAAGTAGAAGGTTGTAGAATTTATCGTGTAAGAAGAAATTTTTTCCCTTGCTATCAACAGCTTTCTTCCACCCACACCAACCTCCATTTACAATTTTCTTGTGCTCATCATTGCCTGTGTAGTGAGGATCAAGTATCAGAAATGCACAATCTCCACTGGCTTCATTGTAATCAACTCCCAGAAGTGTGTACGCAAGAACACCCCCACCTGCGTTCATATACCAAAGATAAAAATTCCTATTAATCACTTTACACAGAACCATTAAACATTAATATTCAGCAAGCAGTTGCACGTAAGGTCTATGACCTATATATGTAAATCTCATGTTAAAGTATACTTATCAGATAATTATACATGTCAAATATTAAAAAAACTGACCAATCATGATGGGTGTCCCTTGACGCTCGAAGTGCAAGGCCAACTCTCGACATTTTTCAGGAAGCTCGGCTCCAGATCTCACATTTATGACCTTGCAGCTAACCTGCTCAATACAGCAACTTAATCCTGTCAAATCACTTGATAAAGGTATGTGATTATTTAGGATGACAGCAGGGTAGACAAATCTTCCATTAGCCTCTAGTCATGTGCAATAATTTCTAAAAAGAAATGGCATACTTACACCCAGAAGTTTGTCCAATACAAAACTCAACTCAATGGCACCAATCCATTCACGTGAACCAATAAAAGAAGTATCCTTATCACCAATCTCTACAAGTGCCTGCTGTATTTCCCTGAAGAAAAGCACTTAATCAAATCAAATCACTTGATGTCAATAAACGAAAAGTGAAGTGTTTTTGTTTTACACCAATGCGCCTACAATATGGACATGCAAAGCACAGGAAAATAAAAGAGAACTGATAAACATACAAATTATAAATGTCATAAGAAATCACAGTTTTATAACATTGGGCTAGAAAGAACTTGTAGTCAAATAACTGAAAAACAGACTATCAGAATAAAACTGGGCAGACAGAAAATAAAGATGTTAACATGCTCCAAGTAGTAACCTACCTATGACAAGGAACATCCACAGAGGTATAATGTTGAAGCCTGAACCATGAAATGATAGTCTGCAGAGAACGGTAAGCACAACCCCAACCCTAGCAAGTAATGTATAAATGAATTAGCAGTTAGTATACTTGACGATCACAGGAAAATATTTACATTTGAAACTCTGTAGCACAATTTCAAGCAAAACATAAATCTGTCAATGAATGCCAATGCTAATACAAGACTAGGCACTTAAAAATAACTCTGTAATCTTACAAATTCGAGCCCAGATTTAGCAAGGGAAAATCTGTTTTATTATTTTATATCAAGCTGTCAAAAATTGTTTAAAAAAACGTTAAATCTTTCTACTACTGAAGGGACAGAGAATCTGATACCGAATCATCAAAGCCATCTTGAAGATAATGATAGTACTCATAAGAACCTTGAATCAAAGAGGCAAAGCCCCCTGCGACTGAAAGAACACATCATATTTCAATGAAAAAATTGCTAAGAAGAAGAAAGAAAAAAGAAAGGATAATAGCAAGAGTAGCCACTAACCCCCACTGCTTGGGATCCCAATATGCACATCTGTAGGCAAAGGAGAACCTGATATTACCATAGAAATGCACCCATCAAAGTTAGATATGGAGACAAGCACAAAGAAACACATGCACATTGTCACAGCCTGAGTTTTGCACCATAACGATAATGTCCACTTTGGGGGAAAGAGCCCTCATGGTTTTGTTTTTGGAATGGGCCAAAAACCACCCCAAAAGGCCTTGTTGTGATCTCAAGGGAGCTCACGACTTATATTCAATCTTCACTTCACTTCTCCTCACAATATTGAATTCTTCACCCAGTTATGTCCACCCTCCTTTCGGGCACACACGTCCATGTGTGTAGAACTCCTTACGTGAAGCCACGGCACTAGATTTGGCTTTGATACCAATGGACACAGCCCTAGCTTTGTAAAAGGCCTCATTGTGATCTCAAGAGAGCCCACAACTTATATTCAATCTTTAATTCACTTCCCCTAGCAACATGGGATTCTTCTTCTCCCAAGGTGTTACCCCCCTTCCCCTACAAAGCCTACACAAAATGTTCCAAATATAAAGTTAAAAAGAGTTACCTTTTCGTAATGAATTATTCTTTGAACTACCCCTAGTAGATAAATCCAGGGCATTAGCAATTCTGAAGAGAGGACGATCAAAAGGTAATCCCATCCTTAAATGTAGGGATTTTCTAACATCAACTGCAAAATTACAGAAAATTCAGATATCACATTTTATACCAATCAATGATTAAGAGTAAATCAAACTATCATAATAATTAGCTCACTTGTTATTTTCTACAATTGTCACTTAAAAACTACAAACTTAGAATTTCCTGAGAATCATTACCATCAGAAACGTCCTGAGAAAAGGTGCTTCATTAATTTCTTACATGGATGATACCATTCGACCAAGATATAATTTTTAGTTCATAGAAAAGTGAGGACAAACATCCACCAACCACTCAGCAGTGAAGTGAAAATGTTGGGAACTCAGGATCATGTTTCTACTATGTAAATAGAGAAACAGAGAAATATAAATAAAAACGAAAAGAGCCAAACGTTCCACCCATACAATAAAAGCTTTTGTAAAAACAAATTCCTTATTTTAGTCAGCTGAGCTTTGCAAACCTAGAAGGTAAGTTTGTTTAAGGCCAGAGCATCTTGTATTTTCCAGTCACAAAAAGCATGTGAGTAAGAATGTTTCATCTAGTAAACAGAAAGTTAAATTACCTTGTTTCATTTCTGCCTCCCCATAATCAAGTTCATATATGACATTTACCGGATGTAATAATCCAGGGGGACTAAAGTGAAACGGTCGCAGCTGTAAATGCAATAAAATTTCAAGTTAGATGCAGAAAAATATTTGTGAAACATAATTCTATAACTATATTCTCATAATAACAAAAACAACATAGTTCTCTCTCTCAACAAACAAAGTAGAACCTATCAGAGTAGCAATTCAAAGAGTGACTAGAAGGACATCTTGCAAGCATCATTACGGCAAAGAATACCCACGGGTAATGCAAAAACTGTTCTCACTGTGGTTTGTATAAGGTTTTCCTTTTTGGTTTTGGTTTTACTTCTAATGAGATCTGTGAGAAGAAGAATACTGATGAAGAATAAATAGCTATAAAAGACCTATTTTTGTTTGTTACAAAGGTCTATTTGTGAAGGTGGAGTGTTGAATACAGAACAATTTTGACATACCTGAGGATGATGAGTTAGGAGGAAGGGCATGATTGCATTTTTAATTGAGTTTAATTGGTCGACTAAACCAGGGAAGACTAACTTAGAAACAGCATACGTCAGTGGAAGACTCTTGGATGCATAACAAAGCACTTCTAGATTAAAATCCACAACCAAAAGTCTGGCATCTTCCAAAGCTGAAGGCACAAAATTCAATTTCCATTGAAATGAGCAATGGAAGCCATTTTTACAAAAATTCATCAATTCACCAAACATAAAAAATACTGATACTTTATTAAAGTACCTGGATAATATTCAGCAATAGGTGTTGCAGAATTTGGAGACTTTTGCGATCTATTAAGCAGAACAGTTACTTGAATTTTATCTGCATTCTAAGCAAAAAATTTTATAGAAAAAGATAAAAACTAATAGCCATCATGATAACACTGGAAGCATTATAAGATATTTTACTGAATAAAATAAGTGTTCAATAACCCCCATAAGCAAAATTATATGCCACAATATATAGCATATGCTATTTCTTACCTCTGCAGAAAAGATCGTGGGGGCAGCTTTACTTTTCAAACAAAAATGTGCACATGACAAGTCTTCTGTGTCATCTTGATCAGCTTCACCGACAAGCTTGACATTTGAAAGATCTGTGTCAAAATCCAAATCTTTACCACGAAGAACAATAGGTTGAGGTACTTCTGCAGAGGCTTGGCCTAATGTTTCAACCACATAGGCAATTTGAGTATCTTTGAGCTTGGCAGCAACTGCTTCAGTTGCATGCGAAAATATTTTCTCAGCATCTGAGAGACAATAAAAGCAACCATTTTTCAAAGTTTTGGAAATCTGAGCAACATATTGCACGCACATACACATTTCAGAAGAATAATTAACTTCTTATTTCTCTTTTTTCCTCAAGTAAATTGCTCATTATTTGACAATTTGTTAATTCTTCCCAAACACAATAAAAACCTTAAACTCCTAATTTCTCAAAAAATTAAGTTTATAATTTTCAATCACATTTAAAGAAAGTCAAAACATATCATAAAAACTCACCAGAGAAGTTATTCACAGGATAATAAAATGGCAGCTTGATTGGAAGCTCGCATCGAATTAAACAACCTCTCTCCCAAACAAACTTCAAGGGATTGTCATCATATATGACATAATCAGCCACTTCAATGCTCGTCGAATTTTCAGATCTCGATACAAAAAATCGAACATCACCAGCAGCTGAATCCATAGCTGCCCCAATTGCAATCGAATTAGCCAATTCTACTTCACTGGATAAAAGTCTTCTCAACCTGCGAGCTGCGCCAATGGCCTCGCTCGCGTTTTTCTCAACACCCGAGTTTTTTATTATCAACGCCCCAATTACGCAAAAACCTTTTAATAGTAATGTCCGGAGCTCCTCTGCTCAGATAGTATAAAATAAGAAGAAAATTAGTGAAAAGTTCTATGTTAATTATTTTTCTCGAGAACCAAACAGAAAGATTATACCTGACTCTTTGTCATAATCTGGAGAGTAAGAGTTGTCATGGATGCATCTAATGGTAGATACTACAGTGAGTGGCGGGAAAAACGGGGACCCGATTAGCCACTGGAGCCCTGTATCCGCGAGTATAAGCTTAGGGCAAAGAATTCGTATGGTTTTCATGTCCTCCTTCATTTGATCTCTGACACAGATACTCTCTGCTAACTCCTCTCCAAGTCTCGTATAAACGACCCTCTATTCACTGCTAGTCCCGCGACCGCGACCATGTTGCAAATTACAAGCTCATTGATTCATGAAACAAACAATCTCCAACGATGGGCTAAAATTTAGCTGTAGGCTTGTGGCCCAAATACTAAAGCTTTGTAAATATTGAGCCTTGACCGAGGGTTTTGTCTGATTCTACGGCTATGGACGCCCATTTAATATTTAGTGACACTCCCATCCAAGTCTTTTGATTTCAAATAAGGCGATTTCTTATGAAAAGAATTATGGTAAGGATATTTTTGATACTAAGGGGGAGTTATACAATTGTAATAGTTTTAGATAAAGTTTAAAATTATTTGATTTTAATCGTATATATTGATTGTATATTAAAAGGTATCATATAAGTGATCTTATTAAGTTTGGGTAATATGAATTTAATGTATATAATTAAAGAATAGGTTTATTTATGAGTAGAAATTAGATTTTATTTTTATATTACGATGGATAAATAAGATAAAAATAAATAATATGAATTATCTAATTAGAATATTATATATTAATTAGATTATGTTTCGAATCAGTATTTAAAGATATGTTTTTTTTATATCCTATTATCAAAAAATATAAGTACTAAATACTAGGTTTATAAGTTTCATGACACTGTAAATTTGAGATTAAAATATGAATTTTAACATTTTATCCAATAATTTAATTTAGTGATTTTATAAAATATGATAAATTTAATTTATTGATTAAGAATATCTAACAAATAAAATTATAATCAACTCATATTGAATAATTGAAAATTTCAGTTTATATATATATATATATTGTTTCACTTAAAAAAAATATTGTTTGATTATCTTTTTTCATAATTTACTCAATGATATAAAAATTCTCAGACATTTTTGTAAACGGAGATTGACAGGAAGAGCGTAAATGAGAAGACTTACAAAGTGCAAGGATATTTGCCAGGAATTATAATAAACGGAAACTTTAGGGGTATCAGTTTTACTTCACTTTCAATAATATTATACTAATTTTTAAAATACAAACTTTATTTATATATTATTCTTATATAAATTAAAAGAAATTATTATGTTAATTTATTTAAAAAATTATATAAGAAATTTGTATTGTTAATATTATTTTAATAATTGTTTATTTGCAAAATTGTAAAAGAAAACTTGACTGCTAATTTTAATAACTTATTTTACTAAATGTGTTTGGCATGTATTATTCTTGTATAAATTATAAGAAATTATCATTAATTTATAAAAAAATTTATGTAAATAATTTGTATTATTAATATTATTGTAAAATTTATTTTAAGTTTTTAAAGTATTAATAGGATAAAATAATCTAAAATGAGCAAAGATTATTCATTTGACAAGATTATCTCCATGTCATACTGACCCCAGGATCACCTGAACTCGTAAGTAGATGGTCTGTTTTAGAGAAGTCTTGGGTTTTTGTTCATCAGATATAAAAACATTATTTAGATTAAAGAAAAATAAAAAAAAAGGGGGGGAATTCTCAAAAATGAAGAAAAAACTTAAAACAATTTTTTGATATTGTTTTCAAGAATTCATTTCACAAAATAGAAAACGTGTCTTTGCTCAAACCAGAATTAATGAAAGATTTCTCCATATAAACATGAATGACATCAAAAATTCAAGAATGATTCCTCATGCAATGTTTTTTAGAAGTCAAAAACCCATATTAGTTTTGAGTCTTTTAACTACCCTTACTATAAAATAGCATAAACTAAGAGAGACACATTTCACATGAAAAGCATTAGACTTCCGAACATTAGGAGATGCATTAGTTGTTTATCCACCATAAACCAGAACTGACAACTAGTTATAAGATGTTATTATGTCGACACAAACTTGCTCTTCATCTGCTAACAGGAAGCATTTTCTATTAAACAAATGAAGCTCTAATTATCAGAATTACATTTTACCCGGTGTCGACTTCCATCAAAACATTTATATTCTGCACCCTATACTTACATAATGTGCAACGTTCAGCAAATCTGAAGATCCAGAGCAACCAGAAAATATTATCCCAGTGGCCAATTATAGTAGAACTACTTTGCCGAAGTACATGGAAGAATATACTCCACTACATTTGACGTTTTCCATTGATGTGCCGTCTGCCAGGCCTGATGCATTAAGCCACACTACATGATCACATTGAACATTATTTCCAAATGAAAACGAGGAATTTGCAATAATAATATAAAAAAAAAGTTGTAGACAAGTACATCAGCAATGCATATAGAAAACAGCTGAAAATCATAATTTAAACAATGTAATTTCAGAAGGCAGCAGGCAGAGTTCCTACCATGTTGGAGACAAAGTTGGAATATATTCTATTCTAATACTTCCCTGTGCTTTAGGAGCTATATGCAGCCTGTCAAATAGATTTTGCTTCCAACTACTAACATAACCCCATATGCACACATGCAACACATGTTCGCATAACACGTCAAGTAGAATTTAGAATGAAATAGGCTAAGTAAGGTTTATAGCAGACATATCGATTATAGTATGCATTTGTTCTCTTTCTCCCCTTTTCATTTTTAAAAATTGAGACCATCTTAGGCAATTAACCTTTTTACCATAGCATACTACCTTACCTTCTTTAGGGGAAATGTTGGGCTTCTCCAACAGAGAACATCCGACTTCTCTCTTAGCCTGCCAGAAAAGAAAATAAGACATAAATATGTTATGAAGGGAAAATATTTATGGTTTCAAGATCAGTGTCATTTATTCAAATTACATTCATCAAAGAATATGAACATAAACCAGGGAGGGATTAACAAAGGCTTAATTTCAGATTGATTAGAAAGGACCCTGAGAAATTTAGCAAATGGTTTGCTCGTGCATAAACTAATCTTTTTCTATATAAAAAGATGAAAAATACATATGCAGTCAACTTCTGTTAACAACAAATTATACTAGCATAAATGTATTCCGTGGAATTTCAAGAGAGAAGAAAAAGAAAACATGATCAGAAACTGCTTACCTGTTCTCATCTTTAAAGCTGTTGGTGTAGTTACTTGAGCTGCCATAGAAAACATAAGGATCATCAACACAGATATATGTATCAAAAGATGACTTCCCAGGGATAGATAACGCTAGATTGTTACTTTCACAAACCACTTCAGAAGCATCTGATGCACGTAACTTCTTTTGAAGCCTTAAAGTTCTAGGAAAGCAGCTTGGCTGATTTTCTGGCTTTTGAATTGATAGAACCTTGCACTCACAGTCATTACCCTTTATTGATCTATATGAGGAAGTCGTCTCAGTGCTCAGTACATTTCCTTCACTATTTCTTAAAGCTCTTAGCACATCTGCTCTGTGACGACAATTATGTGATATCTGAGACCCACAATCTGAGAAACAAGTTGAAGTATGTCTATCCTTGATCATAGGTTTTTCACAAATGTACTCAGAATAGTCAGAATCACTTCCACGCTCAGTGGTTGATTGAGACTTCTGCTGCATTCTTCGTGAACAACTAAACAAACTAAAAGATGGCTTCCTTATTTTGGTATGGCTCAAGATAGGAGAATAAAGTAATCTTATTTCTACATTACAGCCCAATATAGACTGAAATGAGCTTGCAATCAATTTCCAAGACTTTTCAGCCCTTGATACATGGTCAGGACGGTGAAATTCCAACTCCACAACTGCCAGACCTGAGATACAAACCAATTTTCATTTATCACTTTGCACAGCAAACATATCCGAATAAATGTTGTACAGCACAAAATTAATTAATAAATGACCAAATGAATACCTTGATTAACATGAAGAGAAGACAGCTTCCCTCGTTTCCTAAGGAAATTCTTAAGTGAATTTGGTTGGCATAATTCTGTAGCTCTCTGCCATAATGATTCCAATGTTCCTTTAAAATCCTCCTGTCGTAATTTATTTGATTTATTGTCGTCACAAGAACAAGAGACAAGATACTTCAAGCTCTTCCCATGTGATATTGTGCAATGAGAATCACTATCTAAAGTCAAACAAGAAAAGATTTCAATAAGCAAAACTTACCTCATTCAACCATTTGAAAAGGGTATAGGGTAGTGTGTGTGTGTGTGTGAGCGCGAGCGCACGAGAGAGAGAGAGAGGGATGATATAAAGAAATCAATTAAACAATTAGCAATAACTGTAACTGATATGACCTTTACCACGTGCATTTCTCAAACACAGCTTGGAATCATTTAAATCTAAGGAAGAAGACTCCACAGAGCTTAACTGCAGAAGAGCTACAGTAAGCCACGTGGTTTGATGCTTTGATGTTCTCAACTGTTTTTCTGACTCAGAAAGTATCTTCAATGCATGACTCAATTTCTGCATGTCTGCTTCAGCTATGAGACAAAATTGCAATTCCAACACTCAGACAATAGTAACAATACGGACAAAACAAAGCACATTGGAGAAACCACAGTACAGCTTTTATATATACATGACCAACCAATAATATGCGGCATCATCTATATGCATATTCAAAGATAAAAAAATTTCTACCGCATTAGTTACTTTAGAAGGAAAAGATTTCAGCCTGTATAAGATGATTCAGTCATCTTGATGGAGACACCACAACAAATCTACAAGGGGGAACTCATTATTGCATAATTTCAAAAAAAAAAAAAGCAATTTGAATAAACCTTCTTTTTTCATTTCATAACCCACTAATCCCACAGCACCTATGATTCAATTTTAAGCCGCTCACTGAGCAAGAGACCTGGTGGTTGATTTAAAAAATATGTACCAAAATGGAGCTGATGTTTCCACCTGGTTACTTAAACAGATCATTTTCCTCATTCCAAATTCCAGCCAGAGAATTATACAATAGTGCTGCTACATACCAAGTGCACAGGTAATAGATTAATCCTGGAAACCATATCCTTTTGTTTAAACTTCAAGATTTTCAACTTCCTAATACTAGGAAAGTGCTTCAAGATTTTCAACTTCCTAATACTATATCCTTTTGTTTAAACTTCAAAAGAGACCTCTGATTTTAGAAAATAACAAAGATAACAATCATCAATCAAAAGATCACACAATATGATCCAAGCCCATAATAGCAGAGGAGTGTTTATATGATCACACAATATGATCCAAGCCCATAATGGGTAACCTGGAAAAAAATTATTAAACTGCATCAAACATTTTATAGAACAAATAATCAGACACTTAATATCTCAACAATCCTTCCAGGGATAAAGTGAACTCACATTACAGCAAGAAGCGGCCTAATAACGTCAGCAACAGGTATAAAAAGACATGCCCAACATTTAAACAAAAACAAGAGATTTTACCTGTACTGAATTATATTTGGAGCCAAATCATACTGAAAAGTTAAGACAACTCATTTCCACATTACTAACGAGTCATTAGCCAGTTTGACTAACCCATGTGCAATGAACTAATTTGGGTTAAATACCAGCTTGTGAAGTCAGTGAGCTGTTGTGTAAAGGTCACCATTCCTCAACTATATTTATTTATAATCATGTACAGTTGTTCAATCAAAATTTTCATAAACCTATCAACTGATCAGCCAAATGTACTCACATTAAAAATCAAGAAACTTTGACCAATATGTCCAAGTACTTACAAGTGTGCTTCCTGAAGAACTTTTTTCTAGCTTCAGAACAATCTTCATGACATTTACCCGCAAGAATGTCCATTATGAGATTTGCCAGCTGAGATATGAGTTGCATAGGATCAATTTTTGATCTCATCAATTCCCTGGCTCTTATTACTGTATTAGACGTGTCAGAAGATAAAGCCAAATCAAGCAAATCAAGCAACTCATCATCAGAAACAATTCCAATCTGCACGAAACAAACAACTTACAAATTTCAATATATTATACAGAAGAGCGAGACCAACATATATGCACTAAGCAATTTTCAAGTACTCACAAGCTCATAGGCCAAGGATATTGTGATTTTTTTACCAAGCAAACTGAGCTGATCTAGCATCATCTCTGCATCCCTAAGTGAACCACTGGATTTAGCAGCAATGAAGTCTAAAGCAACCTGATCAAAGTTGAGAGACTCTTCAATACAGATTTTCCTCAATCTGCTAACAATATCGGCATCATTTATCTTAGGAAAGTGATATTTTTGGGATCGTGATACTGCACTTCGGGGAATTTTATCCAAGTCTGGGGTGATCATTACGTAGACAACATGTTGAGAAATGCTCTCCAGGCTATTCAAAAAGGTTGCCCATGTCTCCCCGTGCAACAACTGGCACTCATCAATGATAAAAATCTTAAACCGTGAAGAAGGAGGTATGTATGCTTTCTTGATAAGTGATCTGACCCTGTCACTCTGATTAATTCTCACAGAATCAACTTCCTTGACATCTCTGCTCCTCCCAGAAAAGAACAAGGTACATTCTCGGCACAGACCACATGGTTTCTGCTCCTCATGTGAGAGGCAATTTAAAGCAGCAGCAAAGATCCTTGAGGCAGACGTCTTGCCAGTACCACGAGGACCATGAAAAAGATAAAAAGAGGTTACCATTCCTCTAGAGATGGCACTCAATAGAGACCTAACTACTACATTTTGTCCCACTAATTCCTCAAAAAATTTTGGCCTGAATTTCTGACTCAGAATCCTAGGAGACCCTAAATAAGGAGTTTCATTATCAATACCTTTGTGTTGCATTTGTCCATAAGGAGTTATTTCACCAACATCCCCAGATAACAATGGATGGTCTTCTACATCTATAGAAGGATTTGATTCTCTGGACCAGCAGTAGCTTAACCCACATCCATGCTGACTGTGATCAACATCCACCTCTTCGTCTGCAAATAATGATGTGTCATGATTTGACAAGATATCACTTGCATACAGCCTTGGACTTGGAGCACTTACACGACTCCCTACAGCATCAGCCATCACATAAAAGTTCAATTTATTTTTGTATCTGTATTTTCGTTTTGAAGCTGAAAGATGTATTTCATCCAATGATGGTGATCCCACAATTGATCCCTTGCAAGAACCTACATCCTCCATAGGATGAGTAGAAGACACAATGGAACTTGTCTCCAATCCTTTATCCTCGTATTTTGTACAATTTCTTTCACTAAGTGATTCTTTCTCATGAACATCTTCTCCATTTGATAGATAATTATCTAATCCTTCAACCTGCTTCATCCTTTTAGCGGTACAAGCGTTTTCTACCCAACCCAAATTCTGACACGTCATTAACTTAGAATCACCCGAAGAACAGTGCATTTCTAAATCATTATCTAGTCCATCTTTCTGTCCATTGAAACCAAAAAAATTTGATCCAAGCGGACCATTGTGATCAGAACCACCATCTTTACAATGGTTTTCAAACCTTAAAGAAATTGCACTAGTTGAATTTGTTTCCCAATTCACATTGTCAAGCAAAGCAGAAAATTTGCTCATGGAATTAGTTGATGGATCCCTCAGTGACCTCACTCTTCGGAGTGCTATAAGAGTTCTAGAGATAGGCATATCAACCGAATGCCGTCGTCCTTCCATCAGTTCCAAAAGATCAATTATAAGAACAAAATATAGATTTTCTTCTCTAGTTCAATGTCAAACTTCAAGACCCAATAAAATAGCCATCGTCTTTAACCTGAAAGAAGAACTGAATAGATAGAATCAACCAAGAAGACATATTTAGAAAATGACATTATAAATTGATAAGAAAAAATCACAGCCATAAGAAATGAGGAAAACAAAATAACAAAACTTCTAACTGCTACGAGCTAGTTCCAATCAATAAAAAGAATCAAAAAGTCCGGTTATGTTACCCATTCCATCTTTACACTTATGCTGCTACTTCGTACATTTTATGAACCGGAGAAAATAAATATATTGAAACGGCACAAAAATTCCTCATTTTCAGCAAAATGCAGCATTTTGATCACTAAATTTGATAAATAAACGTATAGATTATAACAATTAAAGGACTAGCTTACAATGTACCACTTATTATCACATCAAAGTATCTTCAAAATAAATTAATAAATAAAACCCGCAAAGCAATGTGGGTTCCTTAGCTAAACAAAAGCGAAACAGAAATTCAGAGGGATATAGCCATTCTCAATAGCAACACTCACGACACAACAGTATTAAACTATTCCTATATCCATTCACACTTCACACAGTTCAAAACAGAGACTAACAAAGCAAGCTTTGCTTCCAGTATAAACAACTGTTACATTCTAGAGAGAATCTAAAAATTTAAATTTTAATCTTCGAAAAAAACAAAGAATGTAAAACGACAAAGTTAAATATTCAAACCTGCAAATAAAAATATGCAACTTCGAAGTTAACGAAGTTTGAATGAGCAGCGTAAAAGGCGGAGTTACTACAAACAACAAAACTCTGGCCTTAAAATATCTCTGTTCTCGGTGGCTGAGCTTTGCAACCTTTGTTTTCGAATCCCATTCGCATTCACTGAGTGTATAGAAGAAGATAGAGATGGGAAGGAGGAGGTAGTTGCAAGTGGCAAAGTAGTAAATGTCATTAATGAGTGAGGGTGATAATAAACAAGGTGCCATTGTTATCAATGGTTTTCGTTAACCAAGTGAGAGAAAGAACGTGGACAGAATATAGTAAAATTTATTTTATTTATTTATTTCTCTTTTGCAGAAAATTCTTGTTTCCATCTTCTGTGTGCAGGGTGGCAGAGGATTACTGATCTCGGCCAGAGAGCCACAGCAGGGTGTTTTGGTCATTCAATATTAGGCGGTTTCAGTTAGTTCATGCTTATGGCGCATAGCTGTAACTACGGTGGGGTTTCAATGACACATCCACCTTCGCGGAAAGGCGCGTAATCACCCATTTCATTAAATAATAATGCCATTTGCAGATTGACATCAAGCCTATAAAGCTTGTACTTATTTTAGTTGAGCCCACGGCAATTAATTACTGCGATTCCTTTAAAAATGAACAAATACAAATTTTTTTATTATAAATATAATAAGATTGGTTCATAAAATTATTTTTTAGAAAATATGAAATTTAAATAAGAATCAAAATTGATATGACAATTAAGAAAAGTTAGTTGACAATATACTACTAATTTATTAAAACTAAAGCTTGTAAGTTTTTCTTAAAATCTTTTAATGATTTAAATAATAAAATACTAACGCAATGATATGATGATAATAATATCAGTTATTTTAAATTTTATTTTAAAAATAAATTTTAAATAACATAGTGATATATATTTATTAAATAATAAATTTATAAAATAATTTATCATATATTAATAATTTTTTATTATGTATTTTTTAAGAACTGAAATTAAGGTTAAATTAGTAATTTAATTTGTATTTGAACATATGACAATATGTGGTGTATTCACAATAAACTTAGCTTTAAGGTTAAGTAACATGTTTTAGATAATTATTTTTCAATAAAAATATAAAGTTTTATTTAGTAAGGGCATCTACGTATTGATATAATAATCGATCCTAAGCTACTAAGCACGGTTGAGGCTTTCTTCCATGCTCACGTCGACCCTCCATTTAAGAATAGTAATGTTCGTGCAAAGAAGATTCAACATTCTAACAAAGAAGAATTTCATATACTTGTGTGATTCTTCTCAAATGTCTTATTAGTTGGCCTCCTAAGAGATCTTTTGCATCACTTAGCTGTATCAGAGAGATTGAATGCGGAGGAATCCGTTATTAGTCCATGTTAACTCTTGGGTCAATCTGGTCAACTGAATGAAGTCAATTAGAGACAATTATAAGGTTTATATGGTTTGACGCATAGAGGAAGCTATGGGTTAATTACATCAATTCAACACCGAGCCAATTGGGGGCGGAATAGAGGAAGCAAAGCAACCACGATTACAAGATTTTTTTTGGTAAGACCGCTAATAACATCTCGCAGGAAGGATTAAGCTAACAAAATGAATCAATCACTTCAGGGAAAGAAAGCGGGCATTGATGCCGTAAGGTAGGGATGGACGACCGATGGCACTCCGGCCTTGTTACAGCTTTTGTGTTATTCCCAGGTATAGAGAAGGCGCGTGGGATTGGCGGTAATCTGTTTGGAAACCTGGAAGGAAGGAAACGAAACTAGAAAAATCCGTGTATCCCTGAATCTGGGTCCACTAATATAACCCAAATCACTGTTCTATGCTATTAAATGAATACCTAACAGCTATTACTGCTTCATTTACAATAATATTGCGACGCAACAGAGAAGGAGTGCACCTTTATACTGTATTCTGTACTGTACAAATGGTACGTTTCCCATCTGCAGTAGCAGTTCAGGAGCGGTTTTGATAGAGAGCTTAACTAATCCGATTACTCCACGTGTCTTGATGGTCTATTTTCGTCAAGACAATTTCAGAGTTGCAGCAGCCCACGTACATCAAATCTATTAATGGATGTTGACTCTAGGGCAACCAACTCAAGATCAAGTGAAAACAACAGGTAGCTTCGGTGCATTCGCGTCGACGAAAGTGAAAATGTTGTGATAATTTTTTATTTTTCTAAGTATTACTAGACGGCAAGCTGCAAGAACACAAGCAGTAAGTGAGACACCCTAATTCCTAATTATAGGTTGAGCAAGTAGCCTGTGAATCGCCGAATACCTAAACGGCTACTCCCTGCACAATTGCGTGAATATGCGCTCTCTGCATTTTCCTGCGGAACCTCACATGATTTTCCTTACGAAGGAAAATATGGTTTTTTTAAATAAATTAATAAGTCATTATATTTAGAGAATATTCAAATTAAAATAATAGGTTAAATTTTCAATTCTTTATTTCTGTTGACAGCTGCGGACAAGTCCCACTAAATCTAATTTAAATAGATTTCATTAGTTAATTTACGTGATTTAAATCGGTTAAAAAATTTATGAATTAATTTATAAATTAAAATTTTATAATATATAATTTATTAATTAAATTATATTAGATTCGTTAATTTGATTATATTTAATAAATATAATTAATTTTAATATTATAAATTATTTTTATATAAAAATAAAAATAATATTATTTTTACGTTAGTTTTATCTTTTTTATTTTTTTGAAATTTATAAAAAAAATAATAATAAATAACTAAATAATAATTGCAGTAAAAAAAATTAATAGTAAAAATTGATATAATTATTTTAACATAAAAATATTTGATATATTATAAATTTATTTATTTATTTATATGATATATTATATTTTTACTTCTTTGGAGATTATATTTTTTTAAAATAAATTTATCATTTTAATCTATTTTTTATATTTTTTTATTGTAAAATTTATAATAAAAATATTTTTTCAAAAGCATATAAAAACCATGATATTATTTATTATTTATTTATTATTTTATTTAGTCTCAAAGCATATTTATTTATTTTAATTTTAAAATTATCTAACAATATTATTTAGTATCTTTTAATGCAAAGTTTAGATCTAAATCCAATATAATCTAAATCACTTATATATTTGGATTTAAATTTTAGAATATATTTTTAAATGTAAATAAAAAATTCAATCCGTAAAATCAGTCCAATCTAATTTAAATCATTTAAAAAGATTTAAAATGGTTTAAATTGAATTGAGAAATATTTATTAATTAAATTAAATTATCTTAATTATAATCAATAATATACTAATTAGATTAAAATTTTAACTCAATTTAATCTAGTTCCTAAATACTCATTCTGAACTGCTAGAAACTCATTCTTAACTGCTAGAAACAGTCTTAACTGCTAGATTAAATACGCATTCTTAACTGCTAGAAACAGTCTACTTTTTATGCAATGATAGATATTATCCAACATAACATTTGATTATTTTGGATCAATTATGTGTACGGTGAAAAAGAAATAATTTAGGATAATTTATCTTAATATCATGCCTTTATCTTAGTCTCACACTTTTAATAAGGGGAAATAAAAGTTTTTAATTCCATAAAATTCTTGGGATAAATTATGATAAATATTTTAGACATAAAATTATTTTAATTTAATATTTATAAATATTGATACAAGAATTGTCCATGGATCCTCTTCGCAGTCAACATATAATGACCCAATTGATAAGGTGTGAGGACAATACGGTTGTTTAACAAACGACAATTTCTACACCGAAGAATAAATGCGAATGTGGCTGTTTTCGACAGAGCTTCACCTTCTAAACCTGTAAAGAAAGTAAACACCTTGGAGTGATACCGAGAGGGATTTCTGACGGGACAACTCCGATGTATAAGTCAGAAAAAAGAGTGGAGGAATAAAATGTATTTCCGGTAAAGGTAGCAGAAAGAAAGTTTAAACGAATCAAGGATGAAAGAAATATGTGTGGAATTTACCTTCTGGAGATAGTGAGAAGGAAAACAGCGGTAATGAGACTGCCGAATTTATTTCAATCTCTTTGTGTAGTTTAAGTATTTCCCACTTCACAAGTAATAAGAAGCTCGCCCCCAAAACACAATGACCTAAAGAATATCTCCAAAACCAACCAACCAACCTACCCCTCTTCCGTTGAAGAAGTTTTGTTTATACAGTACCCCTCCTTCGAACTGTGATATGACTTGGCATCGGAGAATGAGAAGGAGGTGATTTATGATATAGGGCAGTATGCAGTCGATTTCCTTTAATGATACTATCACATCTACAGGCTTTGCAGGTCCGTCACTGTCTCATCACCTAAAAATAGTCAGAGGATGGGATGGGTGCTTTTGACGGGCCAGTTGTCATTAATCATTCCCATTTTTTTGAGTGGGATGGACACATGTCCATTGATACTCTGATCAGGGATCGCCGGAGAGCTAGCAACCAGGGAACTCTTGGCCTGAGACAATTTTTCCAGGAAACTACTTTGATTCCTGAGCTGAGGATGACTGTAAACTCCAATTTTCGGATGCTTGTGACGAGATTGACTCTCCTAAGAAGTAGGTTGCTTGGGGCGAATTTTTTCTGAGATCACAGGATCCCTGAACCGGGAGATACTTGGACCGATTTTTGTATGAGATAGTCGATTCCCTAAAAAGAGAACGTCTGGGGCGAAATATACCTGAGACAGTAAAATCTCTGAACCCTCGGATAACTGAGAAGGTGAAATCACTAAATTAGGCGGGACTGAGACGAAGTACACCTGAAAAGAGAGCACCATGGGATTATACCTGACCTCCTACCGCGTGTCTTGTTGA
This sequence comes from Trichilia minutiflora, assembly GCA_035590515.1. Lineage (NCBI taxonomy): Eukaryota > Viridiplantae > Streptophyta > Magnoliopsida > Sapindales > Meliaceae > Trichilia > Trichilia minutiflora. The sequence goes on along the minus strand of JAVXUL010000016.1, from coordinate 5,537,562 downwards.
TTCGGTGTTCATATATTACCTCTGTATTTTTCCTCAAACAATAAGTATTGTATTAATAATTTTAAATATTTATTTATTAATACTATTTTGTCAATTATTAAAATTAAAATTAATATTTTGTTTAATAAAAAATAATACAATTTTATTAGTTTACTAATATTTTTCAATTAATAAAATTAATTTTAAATTGGCTTTATTTTAATAATTTAATTAATTAATAATATAAATATTAATTAATATTTATAATTTTAAAATTTTTCATATTATTTACTAAATAATAATACTATGTATAATAATTTAATTTTTTAAAATTATTTTTAATTAGTCTAATCCAATTTTATACTGGACTAAATATGAATTTAATTTATTATATTTAATCCTATCCTATTTTATACAATCCAATCTTATTTTATTTAATTCTACTTTATCTTAGTTTTTGTACCAAGCTGAATACTCTTTTATTTTACACACCTATTAACAAAAATAAAAATAATTTTTATTTTGTACACACTTATAAATATCTAAAAGGTTCTTAATTTTTTTTTATTATATGTATTAATTTTTCTTTTTTCACATACAAAAATATTTATTTTATTTAATTTTACATTGAAATAAAATTTTAAACGATTTTCTTCATATGCAATGTACAAATTACTTTTGTAAATAAAGATAACCATACTGTATAACTAATAACTCTTTACTTAGTTTCAAGATTTGATTATTCTAAAAAATTCAAATATAATTTTAATATGTAAAAGTATAAAAAATTAAGAGTTACTAAAATGTAATTGATTAAATTAAAATAAAATATACTTATAACTAGAGATAATATTTTATGACCCAAATAATTTTTAGACTATAGAGATAATTTGTAAATTTAATTTATATAAAAATACCTTTAAACCATTTGAATTCTTCAAAAAATTATTTTTTTTCTTCATGAATTGATTATGAATTATTCTAATATTAAAGTAAAAAAATTAGGATTTAAAATAAAAAAATGATAGCTAGGTGTGTTTAAATTATACTATCCTTAATAATAATAATAATTTATATTAAATATATTTTGTAATAATTTTTTATTAAAATATGAATATTTAAAATAAAAATTAGAGTACAAATAAACTCCTCTATATTATTAACTAAATTTTTATTGGCCATAAATTTAGATATGATTCAATTAGATTTAATACGTCAATATGCATTAAATATATAATCATACATCTGATGGTTATGTTTTGTTTCTGGAAGATGATATTAAAGTAGTATATTTCAATTTGAAGTAACCTAAAGATAGGTGTAACATGCAAGTCCTTGCCTTGGGGCCTGACTAGTCATTGTCATTAGTTCTTACACATTAAACAAAAGCAAGCATTTGCGCAGTACTATCTTTTTTAATTTTGTTTTAGTCTAGTCGGAAGTCGGAACCCACAACAAGAATTGGGCTCAAGACTTGGGAACTTAATAGAATGGAATCAGGGCCTAACCCAGAATGCTTAATCAGGCCTCACCACTGAGTATGGAGATACAAATTGAACCAATCCAAGGTCAGCCCACTTTGTGGTAAAACCAAATGGAATCATAGTAAATTAAGAGTTCATGATAAAAATTTAAAAAAAAATAAAAATTTCCCCATCAAGTGTAGTTTGGTTTTTTAAAAAATAATATCTATCCTCACGAGTCATGGACAATTGATTTCTTTCAAGTCAAGATAGTCGTAATTCTCAATCTTTGCAGCATCCAAGTGGAAACGAAAAAAAGATAATGAGGAAGGATTCCAATTCCATGTAATGATGATGTTGCTGGTTTGACTTTAAGTTCGAGACCTGTTCAGCATAATTGATTAAAGCGAATTCCCAGAATAGGTGCAGTTAAAATTAACAAGAGGCACATGAATACAAATGATTGTGATTGAACCGATGGGTTGGTGTTAATTGTTCTCCCCTTTAATTTGGCTCAACAAAAACCAAATGATATTATAAGGGTTATACTGTTACTATTTACGCATGGTATACATGCATTATTGACTTGATTCTCGAACTCCCGTTTCATTTATTTCCGCAAAATTAGCATCAGTCATTGGAATAAATAATAATAGAGCATGAGTCAAATAAATAATAATACAGCCCGAGTCATACTTTTGGATTACGCAACATTCGAAGACTAAGAACAGAAAATAAAATAAGATTGCTTTTTATTCCTATATTCACACATGACATTTAATTCCAAAATGGTTGATGTGTTGTTTTATTAAAAAATGAAATATTTAAATTTTTTAATTGTATCTTATCAAATGAAATTTTTAATCAATTGTGTATAATTTGAAACTTATATGTGTGACCATGAGGTATTTTAATTTTATTAAAAAATATCAATCCTTTCAATATATAAACTAATACATGAAATTACAAAAATAACCCTAATACTGCATCTAATCCAATGTTTGGTGTAATCTCAATTCTCAAGTTATGAAGTTACTCATATGGACCACCCATAACTCCACGTACATACATTATATGATATAAAATTAATGAGTTGATTTAAAAGGGGTTCCTATCTTATAATGTATATAATATTTGATACAGTTTTAAGGGGTGTAATCGCGATGATAAAGTAACGTAATTCTTATTTATAGATTTTGGGTTCGATTCTGAATTTTGTTAGTATCCTTTTTCAAGTTGAGTTAAATACGAATTCACGTTTAAGGATAGGGGATATTAAATTTGTTCCGGTTTGATATCGCTTACAGGATCCGAAGAGTCTGATCAATATGGAAATTCCGAGTATAAAAAAAAAAATAATAATATTTGGTACACCATCAAGTATACTTCATATTGCAAGTAGTTTGGTTTGTTATGAAATGAATAGGATGAAGACTCAGGAGCCTCCATGCCTTTCCTTTATACACAGACAATTCTATCCTCTTGTCTCCCATTGGTTTTGGTATTTCTTGTAACAAAAAAACAGAAGAGAGACATGCTTAATTACATGGATTTTGACACATACTTAACATCATACTCTATAGAAATATCCATCATGCATTCATCATGTAACAATTTAATTTGAAAAAAGAAAATAAATTAATATATACTTTGTTTCATGCAAATAAAAATGTCGGTGGTATTTTCCTACCACAAATGTGGCTTTTAAAAAAGTAACAATGGACCAATCTTATCAAAACTAAAATTTGACTAAAATGGATTAAATTTGAGAAATTTGAAAGTATTTACAAAAATAATAATAATAATAAAGGATTTGATTGGGATGATTTGATTTTGATGCGATTCAACGAGCTGTTGCATGTGCCAATGAGAGAAACCATTGGCTGAGAATTAGAATGCCACATGGCAGGACCATTGGATACCACGTGTTACGTGGACGACAGAGGTTGGCAAGTAGTTTTCACACCACCACCTCCCTTTTAAAAACACCAAACCCACAGAGCATGACTTCTGTTATTTTTATTATATCCCTAACGAACTGCCTTAACAATTAACACCGACCTTTACTTTCGTATTCCACCAATAAATTGGACACTTTTAACAGCCCACCACCATCTAATGTCAACGTCCGTTCATGCCCTTTCAATCCATAATCGACGGCCCCGAGAGGATACAAAAATCCCCATGTGATGATGTGAAGATGTACCTTTCAATACAAAAGAAAAACAATACTCAAGTCAGCATATCAATTTCAACGGATACTACGCCCTCGATTGCATGCCGCGTGTCTACTACATATTCCCACTTAAACCAATCGGATTATTAGATTAAAAACAAAAATGAAAATTCAACGTTTCATTTTTTTTTTTTAAATTCAATAATACACTTGAATTATAAAAGTAAATAAAATACAAATTAACTATAAAAATCAAAATGGTGGGTTCAGTTAGGATCGCATTGGTCTGGGAATTTCCTTTCCGTGGTGGAAGCAGCAAAAGCAATTATTCCACGTCAGCTTAATAACGAATTTATTGATTTGGTAATGTGAAATTTCGGCGACGTTTGCGGGCGCTAAAATTTTTCTGATAAGAAGTGAATAGCACGATGGATGTATAAACAAACAATAATAAACAAGATATTATGGCCTACATGGTGAGTGAGGTTTGATTTGGAGTGCCAAAGCATGTGCTTGTGTCATGAATATTTTTTTTATAATTTATTAATATCAATTAATTTATTTTCTTTCTTAAGAGTAGCTATTTTCAAATCGATGTAACTCAGATCTATTTAAAACATTAAAATTGAGGTTGATTTAAAAATTTTTAAAATTAATTTATGAATTGATATTTTTTACTGTTATTTGTAAATTAAAATTAAATTTTAATTAATTATAAAATCATAAATTAAATTATTTAATATTATTTTATAAAAATGTTATTATTATTTATTTATAATTAAAGTTATACATATATTGTAAGAATTAAAAAAATTATTCATAAAAATATTAAAAAAATTATTCATAAAATTCTTTCGTAAATATTAATAAAAGATTATATAATTAATAATAATTATTTATTGTATTATTAAATTTATAATAGGATCTAAATTATAAATTTAAATTGTTTTAAATTATATTTTATAACTTAAATTAAATTGATTTATGATATTTTAATTAATTATATTATATTAATTTAATATTAAACAATAATGTTAAAGTAGATTTAAAATTTTATCTCCAGCCCTGTACACCTGCACACTACCTTATGCTGTCATTGGAGTTGAAGCGACTGGAACATTAACAATTTCTGCAATTTAAGTTTAATTCCGATTTGAAGTTTCATGTTTATCATGAGAATTCATTTTGACAAGACGAGTATACGCGGGATGGGACTATTACCAGAACTTAAGTAAAACATGTTTCAAGAGACAGAACAATTCTAATAGTAATATCTAATCTCGAATGTTGTAATGAGCAAGGAAACAAAAATAAGAAACATCCTTTTTTCTCATTGGCAAACAGTAACTTTGTTAACGTCTTATTGAATCTGGAAACCGATTACGAACACCAATCATTCACTGGGTTGAAAATACGGGCATTTCCACGAGGGATTTATTTTTGTTTTTGCTTCTTTTGAGATAATTCAAAGAGTAAAATGTGTTTCAATTGGTTAATATATATGTAACTGATAAACCGACAGCTAAGCTATAAATTAGCAAATCCAGTAGAAAAAGTTAGCGCAAATGGTGGTGAATATATATCTATAGATCGATAATCTATCTATCTATATTTTGTTTCAATGCAGTAATTTTTTTTATTTTTATATTCGTAGCTTTATTTTTCCAAAGGTTTGCTTAACGACCAAAACTACCCAACTGGAATCCCGTAAAACCTGAAATCAGGAAGGAGAATGGACCCACATGTTTAGTTTAATCACGCCATTTAGCTCGGCTTTAATGTCTTTATATACACCTACTCTTTTTTTCATTTCCCTCACACCCACCTTCTCTTCAATTTTTCTCATTACTTCGCTACTATAGACGAAGAAGAAGAGAAAATCTTAAAAAAAAAAATGGCAAGACCGTCTCTTTCTCTCATGATCTTCCTCTTCTTTCTTCTGACCCCAGCTCTCATTCAGTCTTACCAAGTTCAGGACCCAGAATTAGTTGTACATGAACTACAAAAGTAAGTTCATGTCCATATGACTTCGCCATTAATATTCATGTACCGATCCTGTTAAGTACAATGCTAAGTAGTTATACTATGTTTCTGAAAATGTATTATTTTTTAATGTTTGGCAGGAGCATCAATGCGTCCAGGAGAAACTTGGGCTATTTGTCTTGTGGAACAGGCAATCCTATTGATGACTGCTGGCGGTGCGATCCCAGCTGGGAGAAGAACAGGCAAAGGCTGGCTGACTGTGCAATTGGGTTCGGCAAAAATGCAGTTGGTGGTAGAGATGGTAAAATTTATGTGGTCACTGATTCCGGCAATGATGACCCTGTAAATCCTAAGCCGGGGACTCTTAGACCCGCTGTTATCCAAGATGAACCATTATGGATCATTTTTGCTCGGGATATGACTATCCAGTTGAAGGAAGAATTGATCATGAACTCATTCAAGACTATTGATGGTCGTGGTGCTAGCGTTCACATAGCTGGTGGTCCATGCATTACAATACAATACGTGACTAACATTATCATTCATGGTTTACACATACATGACTGTAAACAAGGAGGGAATGCTATGGTGAGAGACTCCCCAAATCACTACGGATGGAGGACAGTATCAGACGGTGATGGTGTATCCATTTTCGGTGGTACACACATTTGGGTCGATCATTGTTCATTGTCAAATTGTGCCGATGGACTGATCGATGCCATTCATGGGTCTAATGCTATCACCCTTTCAAACAATTACTTCACTCACCACGATAAAGTAATGTTGTTGGGTCACAGTGATTCCTACACTCAAGACAAGATCATGCAAGTCACTATAGCCTTTAATCACTTTGGAGAAGGTCTTGTCCAAAGAATGCCAAGGTAATTAATTAAGTTCAAGAAATTAGCTAGAAAAGAGAAAAAAAAGGTTTAATTATAGTTCGCCATCATTTTCATGTTGTATAAGTTAATATATTTTTTTATTTTAAAAATTTTCAGATGTAGACACGGGTATTTCCATGTGGTGAACAATGACTACACTCATTGGGAAATGTATGCCATTGGAGGCAGTGCTAACCCTACCATCAATAGTCAAGGAAACAGATTTGTTGCCCCTGACACCGCGTTCAGCAAAGAAGTGAGTAGAATACCTAATTTCTATATCCAAATTTGCTTTTAAATTTTATTATAACTATGCATTTCTTTTTGGCCGGACGACTTTAAAATAATGTTATGATTTCTTGTTTCAGGTAACCAAACATGAGGATGCACCAGAAAGTGACTGGAAGAATTGGAACTGGAGATCGGAGGGAGATTTAATGGTGAATGGTGCATTTTTTACAGCTTCAGGCGCAGGCGCCTCATCAAGCTATGCAAAAGCATCAAGCTTAGGTGCTAGGCCATCTTCTCTTGTCAGTGCGATAACGGGTGCTTCTGGTGCACTTAATTGCAAGAAAGGGGCTCGTTGCTGACTATGACCAGATATCACCCATTTGAACAACATTTCGTGCAAATTGATGTGGTGTTGGAATTAATATAAATAGGTTGATAGAAAATGGTTAGAATTAAGGCAAAATTATTGGGGTAACAGAAGAAAAAGCCTAATTATTGGATTTACAATAAGCTTTTTCTTCCCCCTCTGTTTTTGTTTTCATTTTTATTTTTGTTTTTCTTTCTTTCGTACTCCTTGTTTATTTTTTTGATGGTTCTTTGATGATTACAACCTCGACCCGTTCCTCTTAGAACCATCAGTGAATTCTTGTAAAACTTGATGGGGCTAATGAGAAACAAGTGCAGAAGTGTTGATATTATATAGTAAATTGAATTATCTAGTATCTATCTATTGACAATTACCTGTTCCTGCCTTTCTCTTTCAAGGTCATTCTCATGCTTCCTCATTTGTATAAAGCAATGGATACTGTAAATTAACAAAAGCCGAAGACCCAAAAGACAAAATTGAATTGCATGTAAAGACAGAAGAAAAAGTTTCAACTACAGTTTTTAATTTGAAACATCAGTAATCTGCCCATAACTATAAAGCCAGATGTCGATCAGCAAAGTTAAGAAACTATCTTTAATAAATCGTCATCGATTCTCTCTCAATGTTCAAAAATTTTCAAAATTTGATTTTTTATAAAGCAATGTCTTTGTGTGATTGTGTCTATCTTCGTATCCAGCCAATCACAAAATTACAAGTAGTCCACGTATTCCCATTTTTTTTTCTTAGAAAACATAATACTCCATTTCTGCATAGTATCTTTGACCAGACCCATCCCATCCCATGCACAAAAATTTCACTGTTGCTCTTCACCCAACGCAAGTTATTAAAATTTAAACACATAATAATATCCACATCAAAAGTAAATCCTGAATAAGATTAGTGTCTTTTTTCGTGGGGTCTACGGGGGACTTTACAGGTAATGAAGTTCGATTGTCTCTGAAGAAAAAAGGGGGAAAAGCACATGCAAGCCATGGAAGAATTGAACTGCTTTTGATATGTCCATGTCTTCTCTAGTGTGTTGTAGTGGACTAAACAACCGAAATTGATTCCAAGACCTATTCATCAAAGTTTCTCGTTTTTCAAACATTTCAATTTCTTTATTAATTACCAATGTCATACTCTTAATGAATTAATTAATCGTATAAGGTAGCAGATGTAAATCGCACGCTCCCTCGCACATGCAAGAATAAATATATATTGCAGAATATTAAGCCAAATTTGAGGGATGTCTTTTTGCTATGTAGTGGATGATTTGTCCTAATTGTGCATGATAATATCCTACAAAGCTGCAATAATATAATACTTATGTATTGTGATATTTACGTTAAGCTATAATTAATGCAGTGCATGCCCATATTAGCCTACATTGTAGATGTGTTTGATATGTTATATTAGAGCCTAGTATTAACCTAGGATCTAGGAGCTAATATACTATTACAAAAATTGTTTTTTTTTTTTACTAAATGCTTAAAAAATTTAAATTCTGAATAGAATTGCATGGATATATTCAAATGATTTATTTGTTTTTTATTTGAAATTTGAATATAAGTATTAAGTTGTTTGATTTTTTAAATAAAAAAGTAAGAAAATTAATATTGTTATCTTTATATCTTTATAATTTTACATGTTAAATAGATAATAAAATAATAAATTTTGTTATATATAGTTACTTATATTATCTAAAAGTAAATAAATATATTTTAAATTGATATAAATTGTTGAGATATGAATATGAATATAACTGTTGTTTTATCGGATCTTTGTCCGAGAGGATGGTTGGTTGGATTCTCTTTTGCAGACTCTCACCTCTAAGTCCCTACTAGATAATAACACGTTAGGAGTCACGTCGGGTGGAGTTCCCGACGAGAAAACTCTAATGCTTAAGTTAGCGAAAGAGTGAAAGACAGAGTAACTAACTCCGACAAAAGGAAAAGAACGGAAGATTCAAATAAAGAAAGCAAAGTAGGGTAAAAAGGAATTTAAACCCTTTGTGTATTGATTTTGCCTCCTTATATAGGGCAATTGGGATGTGAGTAAAGTAACTTGACATCGAAAAATGAGAATGATGGGATAGCTTGTCTTGAGACAGTGTGCCAACCATTTTTATTTAAGGGATGTGACATCTGTCAAGCCTGATGCTGTCAGATCTCCTGAAATTCAATAAGAAATGGGACATATGTCTGAATTTTGTCAGGACAATGCTTTTTATTGCACTATCCTTTATCATTAATCATTTTTATTTATTGATGATCTTCAATGGCTAGTGACGAGTCAGACTTTTTCGAAAAGCGAAATCAAGAGCCTAGGTGGTAGATAGTTAGGATTCCTGAGAGGTCAGTGGTGGGCAATTAAGTTCCTGAGAGATATAAGTAGGGAAGCCCAAGTGATGGATAACCAAGAAACCTGGGAGGCAGGTGGTCAGGAGCCTGGGTGAGGGATAGTTAGATCCATAAGGAGTATGGGTCAGGAAGCCAGAGAGCTCAGATTATAGGTAGTCAGATATTCTGAGAAGTAGGCGATTAAGTGATATTGTTGTAAGAATTAGGTGACCGATGTCCAGGGGCGGAGCCAGAATTATAAATTGAGGGGG
>JAVXUL010000016.1:5510896-5522656 GCA_035590515.1 Trichilia minutiflora | reverse complement strand
TCGGCCCGGTTCAAATCGAAATCATAGAGACTATCGATTCGAGTCAGATCTAACAAATACAAACCATCAAACCGATCAAAATCAATCCGAACCCACCAATTTTAACCCATTAGACACCTTCATTGTTGACTGACGTATGTTCCAACCCTCTACTTGCTTTGTTATGAACATAAGTTCTAATACTTGAGAAATTTAGGTGTAGCAAATAGAATAAAATATTCGCAAATTTTTTACATATATTTCGATCAGTAAGTTCATTTATGCATATATTCCTAATGATTGATAAAAATAGCTCAAAATAAAATATCTTATAATGACAATTTTGAGAAAGGTGAGGAATTAATAATCCAGAGAGAAGTAGCAAAATGAATTAATTGTCTGTCCATCATGTAAGGTCCATATAATATATAGTAATATAGAGAAAATTTTTAGAAAGTTACTAAAAAATTGCTGAGTTCAAGCCAGGAGTTCACCCAATCTAGTAAATATGTTTTTGATTCTGGCTGTAGACGACGACGAATGGAGACCTGACAAGGAGAAAAACGGTGTGTCTGATGTCTTCGGAGCGCGTTCTGTAGGAGTGGTGGAGGAGGAAAAGTTGAAGGAAGTGGTCGAGATTGATAATTTGAAGCAAGTGTTGGTGGATTCGTTTCATGGGTCTGATCATGGATTGAGTGCGACGTGTGAGACGAGAGTTGAGATTGTTGAGCATATTACATAGCTTGAGGCCAAGACTCTGATAGCGATACCGACTGAAGCTTTGACTCTGCTTAATAAAAAATGGATTCTCGCATAAGTTTTTCGATTCTTTCTCTTATTATTCTGTTTGATGGAAGGATATGGGTGTTGAAAATTGGTGTTTTGGGTCTCTTATGTGCATGCAAATTGTAAAGATTCTAAAGAAAGTGAAGCGATTATTGAAGTTGCTAACAATCAGATTATATTGCCGTTGATTTTTTTTTTTTTTTTTCAAGTTGTAGACCTGACTCACCTGAGATTCGATTTTTGGGGAATATACGGATAGACATGGATTAGAATTTAAAAATCTGCAATGCAATACGCAATGCATATCAGCCGAAAACGCACGGAATAAATAGTTGAACCCAGAATCCCATTTTTATTTTCAAATTTGGATCCGGTTTGGTTTGGGTCAACCAATATTCAGCCTGAACCCGAATTGTTTACAGCCCTGCTAAGAGCAGTGCTCAAATACGAGTGAAGATATTTCCACCCGTTATTTCTGTAATCGCAGCACACTAAAATTAATTTATATAACATTAAAAAATAACTCTATTATAAATTAAATATTCATTATATAGTTTTTTTAAACGAATTTAATCTACCGTTTATAATTAATATTTATTGAATATTTTATCATATTAAAATATGCATCAATAAATATTTTTTAAAAAAATACAAAATAATATAAATATTTTTTTAAAAAATATAGGTTTGTGATATTTTTACCCTTTATTTTTTAAATTACTCCACCTATTAAATTTTTTAATAATTAAAATTTATTTTTTGCAAAGTAATTAAAATTGGGTAAATATTAATTAAATTATTATCTATATTAATTTTTGAAAACTTATAAAATATTACTTTTATGCACCTTAAATATTATTTTATATTGTAAAGTGAGTGATAAATATATAATGGTATAAAATAAAAGTAAATTTTTTAAATTATTCTTATTATCTATTATAAAAATTATTGATAAATATTTAAATGGTATAAAATATTTTTAAAAATTGAATATAAGTAGTCTGACTTTGTTCAAATTTTATATAATATAAAAATAAAAATTAATTTTTAATTAGGTTATTTTTTATTTAAATAAATTAATTTATAATTTTTTTTTATTTTTATGTGTTGATGAAATTAATGGACCGACTTTAAAAAAAAAGTGGGGTGAAATGGCTCTGTTGTGCTGCCTCAATGATTGTACCGGTGTTAAACGAATATCAGTGAGGTGGTTTAGCATCTGTATTCAACAAATCTGTTTTAATGCTGGAGCCCAAACCAATGGAAAGATTGGTCCATAAAACAACTAAAAGCTGAAGTCGAAATTAGTCCTCAATAATAAAGAATTTTGTGTACGACCGCCATCATGGTTAGGTTCATCGTACCCCTTTCTTCTTGTTTATTTTTTATTTTTTTCGAAAGATCACTGTCCGTTTTGCGTAGCCTGATTTACAGTTTACCATATAAAATACACCATACAACTTTCATCTGGTGGAACGTAAAGTTTTACTATTTCGGCTTCTGTTGGAGCTGGGATTGTAGGCCGGAAAAAATGGCTGCCATTGGAGACGACAGCACGGGCAATCCTGCTCTGGAACCCAATATGGACCAACCGGATAATCCAGGTCACGAGTTCGCACAATTCGGAGCTGGGTGCTTCTGGGGTGTGGAGTTGGCGTTTCAACGTGTGGTGGGTGTGTTTCAGACTGAAGTCCTGCATTCTCAAGGTCACGTCCCAGATCCAATTTACAGAATTGTGTGCTCTGGAAATACCAACCATGACGAAGTTGTTCGAGTACAGTTTGACCCACAAGTTTGCCCGTATACCAATCTCCTCTCTGTTTTCTGGGGACGCCATGACCCCAACAACCCTCAATCGCCAAGTATGGATCCCAGTACCCAGATGAGCGAAGAAAGACTGTTTTTGGATATGTTTAAGAATATCATTTGATAAATTGTTTTGAATCCTTTATCGTATCCCTGTTTAATTGAGTATGTTTAAAGTAATTTGGTTAATCATTGATGATTTGATTTCATGTGTAAGTGTGGTGATGTGGAAACATAGTATGTAGATCGGGGTTATACTACTACAATGAAAACTAGGCTCGTTCAGCCCGAAAGTCGATGGAAGCTAAGCAGTTGGAGGTCAAAGTTGAGAAGATTGTAACAGAAATTCTTCCTGCAAAGAGATTTTACAGAGCAGAGGAGTACCGTCAGCAGTATCTGGAAAAAGGAGATAGGCTTAAAACAATCTGCTAGAAAGGGTTGCAATGATCCCACCAGATTTTATGGTTAACAAAAGTATGTATTACAAACTTATGCTTTAAATTTATTTGGTTTTCTTGCTTAATAATGACCAGTTATACTTTGTCTATCTGTTGTCATGCTGCGCTTTATGCATACAATTATTGAAATGTAATTTGCTTGTGCTTGTTTATCAATTACAAATTGACTGTTCTCGAATTCATAGTAATGCTTTATCCACGTGCAAGACCTTTACTGAATAATACTAGCAAGAAATTTTGTAAATGTTTGCAAATTTATTTTCATTTATCAAACATTATTCAATCATCAATCGTGAAAGCATAATTCATTCAACATTAACACACATGAAATAACAACTGAAATGCAGAGCAAATCAAAAAGATAATTATGAACATTTTCTAGAGTTCATCCTTAAGATAATGTGTAGGTCCTGTAGGGTTGGATGCAGATTTCTTGATGGGATATGAAGCTTCCATAGCTATTCCGCACAGTCCCTCTTTGTCAGAGATGCCGCGCTGCATTCTTATATACCCCTTCTCTCCCCATTCGGGTCCCCAGGAGTTCCTTACTAACCAATATTTAGTTCCATCAAGAGTTGTTCCATAGCCAACAACTGCAACACCGTGGTTCAGCTCTGTGCCACATTCTCCACTAAATACACCCTGCAATTATTTTCGACCAGGTCGACTAAAATGTCATTTTTGGTTTCCATCTGCGTAAATTAGTTAATAAAATCCGGTGGATTATTCTCACCTCTGAATAGAACTGGAAATCTGAACTCCCAGCATCTATTGCCACAGATACAGGCTGGTTTGCAACTGCTTTAAGCAGCGCACCCTCGTCGTTAGCAGGTACATTCTCATGTCCATCAATTGACACCGTCGGAGAATTTTCCTGCAAAATGTATCGTTTTCATAATCGTAGATATAGACCAGATTTGATTCAAAAGAAAATTAATATAATAATCATGTATACCTTTGAAGCATCACAAGTTCCGTCGTTAGCTTGGTAAGGGTAATTACACTCTGTTGTTATGCCACCCTTTTCCTTGATGAACTCAAAAGCCAATTCCATTAACCCACCATTGCATCCTTGGTTTTGATCAGTGTCACAATCGACCAACTCTTGCTCCGACAAAGATTCTAACGTATTCGTCTTAATGTGATTAATGCCCTCAACTGCTGCAATTGTTGAAAATGCCCAACAGCTACCTACACCGCATCAAAGAAGAAAATACAATAAACACTGAAAGCGACACCAAGCAAACCTAACTGTCGCTTATTGAGATCAGTTGTCACCTTAGTAACAAAATAAGTAAAGCAATGCTCCTTACCACATTGGCCTTGGTCCTTTACAGCGGTGACTGACCCTTTCTTCCTCCAATCAATAGATGGTGGTACGCGCTCTACCTTCTCATACATGAAGCTCTCGTTTCCACGTGCCCCTTGGAACATCCTGTGATGCTTGATCTTTGATCCGGCGTAAGTTCTTGCAAATTCATGGTTTGTCATGTCCGCAAACTTATTCAATTTCAGCTTGTAAGGCTTGTCCTTCTTGTTCATGTTGTGAACATGTATAACATTTTGCTTGAATACATTAAAGCGCTTTTGCTTGTCAACAAGACTCCTCGAAACCGTGTGATGGCTCCTCCACCTCTCGTATAAATCCCAAAAACTCTCCTCGGACTCCAATTCCTTTTCATGGAAATCGAAACTCTCAGCGATTCCAAGAACCAAAGCAAGTAAAAGAGCTGCTAAGAAAAGCTTCTTCATTTTTTTTAATTTATGATTCAACAAAAGATAATGGAGTACGAGACCCTGAAGATTGCTATATATGAACATAATAATGGACATATATAGATTGCTAAAAAAGAAAAGGATGATGAAACTGAGAACAAAAAAGGAAATGATGAGTTCAAAAGTTACAGGTTCCTTAAAGGGTATGAACATAATAATGGACATAGATATAAAAATGTGATCTGTGAGTAATGTAGGATAAGATAAAGGAATATGATTTCACATATTTAAGGAATTCCCTATTCGACAAGTAAGTTCGGTTAACTTGTACATGAAAGCACTTCTCTATGAGTCAGTTAGGTGTGTTAACTTAAAATACTAGCGGAATTAAAGAGTGATCTTTGCATGCCAAACACGTTATCACGTACTTAAAACCTAGCGATTGGACAGAGAAATGATAAAGAAAGATGACTGACGAGCGTGGTTCCTTCCATGGAGGCTTTGAGGATTGAACCACGATATTTATGCAAATGGGAATTAAAGTTCTTGTAACTAAATTGCCAACTTCTTTTTGGTCAGCTTTAACTGAAACCCAAGTGCTCTTTTCAACTTGAAATGAATGGATTTGGTAAAGGTTTCTATTCGAATAAACTTATTGTATTCGTATCGTGTTAATATATATGTAGTATTTTTTTTATGCTCGTTTAAATACAATTCATTTATTAATCGTATCATCTGTTTAATAATTTATTTATTTTTTAAATAAATAATATAATACAATATAATTAGATCATTAATTTCATTCAATCTATTTAATTAATTAATATAAAATTTAATTTATTTAATTAATTATTTATTTAATATAAAATAAGTATTAAATATAAATAAATAAATTTATTATATTAAATAATTATTTATTTAGATATAATTATTTATTTAAATACGATTGTTTATTTAACTAATCATGTTTTAAATGAATAAACGAATTTAAAAGGTCAAATTCGAATCCGACATTATTATTATTCGTGTGATACGTATACGATTCGATTATTATTTGTGTCAAAATTTTTAAGTTGCGAATTTGTGTCGAATAATCGTGTCTTGATATAAATTGTCAACCATATGGTATATATTGAAAATAAACAAAATGTTATATTCTTGATTCGTAACACATAGAAATTGTTGATTTCTATCTCAAATTCATGTTTTCAAACAAAAGGAACTGATAAAAGAAACAATGCTTTTATTAGATTAATGATAACATGAAATTAATTTGCTGTAAAACCTATTCAACGCAACTGCGAACGATGCCGCGAGTAAAACAATATAATCGATATTGAGTCCAAATTATTTGACTAGATACTAATACTAGACAGTGAAGGTCTATAAAATATACTATTTGCTTGTTGGACGAGTATAGCGTGATAGGTCGGGGACTGATCACTTGTACCTTAAAACACACTTAACAGAGACCTACGATTCATTTCAAACATTTTTTTCAAATAAATTGTCAACAAGTATTAGTTAATCTCTGATTAATCAACATTCCTTGTTATTGAAGCAGATCGCAAGGGAGGCCGTGTCCATGTGCTCCTCTATTGTGATACCAATAATATGCTATGAAAAGGATGACGTGTCTCTATTGCTTTCAACTTCAAATGATAAACTGTACCGGAGTTTTGTGGATCTTATGATCATCAAACGGCTTATAGTCTTCCAATTACACGTAATTGATTCCGCTTCCAACCTAGAAATTTGGTTCTTAAAATGGTGGCAGCATGACTAAAACAGGTAGAGAAGATAAACCCAACTACTACATTAATACAATATCCTACTAAATTATGCGAAGTAACAATAAATGTGCATAAAATAATAATATTAATAAACATAGAAAAAAGAAAAAATAACTCTATCAAGCTGGCTGACGAGGGCAAATAGCTAGCGATGGCAAACAAGAATGGCATGTTTGAAAGGTCGGCTTACGCAACTTGCTTTACCAGGTCCATTGGGTAAAATATGTTAGTTCTGTTTAATGTATGCATGAACAAAGTTATTAATATTATACAAAATTTAAATAATTGAATTTGATTTTGAATAGGAGTTTATCAGTTTCTAGATCACTCCAATTGTCACCTAGTTTAGAATTTACTACTAAAATCAATTATTTCTTTCTACTCAAGAGAATTTTTGTTCACGAAATGTGAGATTCAGAAAGGGCCACCACTTGGTACTCTTAGGATCGTTGGTTTTGGTTTGGTCTGAACCAACGAACAGACGTCCAACTGCAGCCACAACCAGACCAAGTCTCATCTTTATATAATAGAATGATGGATAGATAATATATTGACGGCTAATGGACTTGAGTCATGCTTGCTTTTATAATACACAAATAGGCAATAAAGCTAAACAGTATAAGAAGCGCTAGGGACGAAAATAAAAAAAAAAAATTTCACTTCCACAAATCAAGAATCAAACAAATTCCCTTGTATCCCGTAAAATAATAACATGTAACTGACCAACTTATCCGTCAATTTATGAGACAACCCGAACCTTTTCCTCGACCTTGAATAAGGAATTATCTTATTTCATTTCCAATAAAATGTCATGCAGTATGATATCATCGGCAAGCAACTTGACAATGGCTGATGATGGCTTAGAAACCAGATTCATAACTCCCACTTTAGGATGTTTACACCACTATATTATTTGTAGAATACTACTATCAAGTCCAAACACAAACAACTCCATTCTACATTATTTGTAGAATACTACTATCATGTCCAAACACAAACAACTCCGTTCTTGTCAGCAGAGGCCAGCGGTTTTCCAAGTCCACTCCACGAACAACACAAGACAGATGTACCGTGTTCTTTCAAAGTGCTCACTATATCAGCTTTAGATATTGACCAAATATGTACAGATCCATCAGCTGAGCCAGCAGCAACATAGTTCTCATCTGGACTTATACAAGACCGGCTCCAATTAGATGCCACTCTGTTTCCAGTAGCTCTCAGCGTTCCACATACTTCTAGAGTCCGAATATCAAATAAATTGTGCATGTTGTCTCGTCCACTAGTCAGGATTACATTTCCATTTCGAGACAGGGAGATAGAAGTAACTGCTGCAAGTGAATGTGCAGCAACTTCACTAAGTAGCTTTCCTGTCTGAATATCCCACAGACGCAGATTTCCATCAACATGACCAGAAAATATAGTCTGTCCATCCATGCTGAAGGCAAGAGCATTACAGTTGCTGTGGAAAATGATTGTGTTAACACAATAACCTTTCTGTAAATCCCACACTTTTATAGTACGATCATAAGCTGCACTCACAACATGACGGCTTGAAATTTTGCTCACATCTACAGCACACACTTTATCCATATGACCTGTGAGAGTATGACGGACACGTCCTGAGTTGACATCCCATACATATAAGTTGTTTGAGCTGCTTGCAGCAATGACAAATCTATTATCATGAGTAATAGAAAGATCAAGAACAGAGCCAAGGGAACCGTAAAGAGTATTACTCAATGATCCTGTGTTTGTATCCCACAATTTAATTGACCTGTCCTGTCCCCCACTAATCAATCTGCCAGAATTGTACTCAAACAGAATGGAGGCACAGCCACCTTCATGGGCATGGATCTTGTGCTTGCATGCAGAGGGAACAATTGACTCTGCAAAGTACTCAGCACCTTCTTCACTTCGTCGGACCACACCATCTATCTGCTGCCGCGCAAGTTTCTCTAACCCACTGGCCTTAAGCCGATCAATCATATCTTCGTAAAGCGCATTTGCCTATAGCAATGAAAGAAATGGGAGAAATGAAGTAAAAAATAAAATGAATTTGAATATACACTTCTTTCAGAAAATGGGACAAAATATAATCTCATCCCAACATAAGGTTCATAAATCAAACCCTCAACTTGAAAGAGCAAAGTATAGAATTCCGCCTCTGAAGATTGCAACACCATTTCAAGTGACAATGTTGCCCATTCAAATTTCTTCACCAACAACTTTGCATCTCTCAAAGATTCATTAAAGGAGTTAGCAACTCTATTTAGTAAGTACCAAGTAGTAAGTAGTATTTACAGAAGAGAAGTTAACAGCAGCTAAAAGGTAGCACCAGAAACCTGTCAAGTAATACACAACAAGACCAAGAAGAGTCACCAGTAAACACCACCATCTCCTCTCTAAAATCACAGCTGAAGACTGCTCACTATGTTCATAACAAATTACAGTAAATACAAAACTGACACCTTGCTCACCAGTTTGGTGTGTGGAATCAGTGTATGCAAGTGCAGGTGTCCGTAAGATGGATATATACTGCTCTCGGTCTTGTATAAGGATTTATGACACAAATATGATAATTAGCCAAAATTAATTATTTATGAAAAACATGCCAAGAGACTAGTTACATTGGTCCGTATATATAATATGCATGAAACCACATCTCAGGTCTCTCCTTAACACATACATTATAAGGTTCCACCTCCACATTTTCGCAAAGAGAAGAATACCAAATACCTCATTAAGCCGTTCAGCATCCTGCATTTTCTGCAACATCCATCGATCTACTAACATTCTATTTTCAGCCTCCACATTTTTAGCTTTAATAGTAATCTCTTCTAGCTGTGATCTAATTTGCTGGTTTTCACTCACAACCAATTCCAGTGCTTTGATCTTTTCTTCCAAGTCTGCCTTCACCTGTGAAGATTCATCTCTGCAATAGGTAACCATTTTAACCTCACAAGCATTTACCCACCAAGTATGCAAAACACTTGACAAAGAGTTAAAAACACACAACCTTAATTGCATCAACTCCTCCTGTAGAGAAGCAATTAGGGATTCTTTCTCTTGTAATAAAGCTTTTGAAGCTCTGGACTCAGCTACTTCAACCACAAGCTGCTCGGACAACCGAGATTGAGCTTTATAACATTGCTGCAACTCAGATTCCAAATTTTCCGCTTTCTCTTTCCATTCAGATCCCTTCAATGATGCACACACTTAACCAACCAATTAACACAATTCAATAAAATCAAGAACAAAATAAAATTTACCCCAGAATGTTAAAAATTAAGGAAGTGTAAATACCTGAGATATTATGGGCCTAGAAAGAGCAATGATGGCCGGAGCATGAGCACCTTCTTCCACCAAATGCCGTTGCCTCAACGCCTTCAAAGCGTGCTGTATAGCTTCCCTTGCAATTTCTTCTTGTGACCTGAAATCAAAATTATACATAAAATTATCATCGGCAATGATGAAAAGACTCCAATACAAACCAAACACTAATCATACAGATTGCATTCAACTAAAATAACCGAGAATGAGTTGTCTCTTTTCTTTCCTTTTCTTAGGACCTAACGGAGAAAGAAAATTAAACAGAAAAAAAATAAAGGAATTGATTTTCAGACTTACATATTGATCGAATTGGAGTGAATTTGAAAAATCAGTATGAATTAGGTTTTGGCAAGATACAGTGATACCAGAGAAGTCGTGATCTTCTGTTGCAGTTGGAAGGAAGGGGATATTCATATAATTTGCCAAAAATCCTTTCTTTATTTTATTACAAGTTGATGTTTTAATAAGTTTTATATAATTAAAAAAAAAAAAAAAACAAGTATGCGCTGTAGTTATTGTGGGTACAAGAAATACTGTCAAAATATGAAATTAATAATTATTTGACTTTTTTTTTTCATTTCAAATAAAATCTGACATAATTTAATTTTTTTTTTTTAAGAAAGATGAAAAATTATTTTTAAAAAATGCAAATTTTATAAGTAATAAAATTGTTTTAAAAATTATTGAGACAAAACAATTAATGAAAATTAAGTGTTTTATTTATTTATTAAGGTAATCAATGAGTAAGAGCATCAAAACTCGCTTGGCATTCAATTATTTGCAAATGCTCTTACATAAAATCTTACTGAACCCTGTACAAATTCTACCCTACAAGCGATAGATTACGATCTATTCGAAGGTTGCGTATTAATTGAGGCTAAAATATGTGAGATTTTGACACTCTAAAACTATAAGATTCGTACGTTATCATCGCATATTCAGATATCCCAAGAACTCCTATGATTCTTCATCTTTTTTAATTACATGCATAATCCAAAACCGCTAAAGATTTTGAGAAATAAGAAATCTATGTTATTTTACATGTTTTCAAATAATCTTAACTGTGGTTTATAACTACAATCATAAAAAATCTCTAAAATTATTTTATAACAATTGCTCCAATACGAAGACACGGTTAAACACTATTTTTAATACACAGATAAATGAGAATTATTATTATAACAATTATATCTTATAATTAACACAATTAGTCCTTGATCTACAAGAAAGATTAATGAGAGTATGTTATATGGACGATAATTATAAGTTCATCCAATAAAAGATAAGAAATTCGAGAAAACTAATAATAGAATTTACGATATCGAATTGTTATAAAAATAAACTCTCATTTTTCTTTCAGTTTTTCTTCTACGTTTTAAGAAAAACTCTAACTTAAGAATTAGAGGATTTTTGTTGAAAAAATGACTTTTTTTTATCACATTCTTTGGTTTTAAGCCAGCTTGACGTGAAAACAATCTTGGTGCATGGAGTTTGAAACAAAGCAATTTTTACATCAATATTTGGTATCGTTTATAAGAACTGAATAAAAAATCAGCAAATTATCAAATAGGGTGATAAGAAGGTAACAATGAGAGCTTACACTACCAAAAAAAATGCAACAAAGCAGAGGAACTTGGAGGGCAACTCTCCAAATGTGACAATAGCAACTAATGGTAATCATAGCAAGCAACACAGGATTTCAAAAAGTTGAGGCCTCTAATCAAGTTTCAAAATCTATTCGCATCGATCATATTATAGGAGGAAAGATGGGGGAGCTATTCAATGGGTGCAACGATTAAGAGACAATGAGAGGTGTTGATCTCAATTAGATTATGTACCCAAGTATAGGTAGTCTTGTTATAATATAGTCCGGTGAGTCCAAGTGTCGTATC
>JAVXUL010000016.1:5499461-5510358 GCA_035590515.1 Trichilia minutiflora | reverse complement strand
ATATATTATTTGGGTATTTTGTCAAGGTCCAGTCTATGAGTCTAGGTTCATCTTCAAACCCTTGTCTAGACCCATCATATAGGTATATTATCTCCGAGGACGAAGTGGCTTTCAACAAGGAGTTATTCCACTTGAGAGTCAGGTTGCCTCTGCAATCGTATTCCCCAAAGAAGTTAACTGAAGTGTAACGGTAACTATTAGGTAACTATTACGGTGTAACGCACCAACCGAGCAGAATTTAGTCAGTTTTTAATTAAAAACTGAGGGGTTTAGTATTTGGGTATTTTATTAAGACCCAACTCATGGGCTCAGGCTTATCTCCAAGCCCTTGTTCAGGCCCATCATACAGGTATATTATCCTTGAGTGGACCCCTTGATACGACGTCGTTCCGAGAAGTCATCTACACCATACAGGAGATAATGAAACCGTCTCGAGTACTCTGTTCGAGGCTATTGGTGAGGAGGTTTCCTTCGAGTTATTTACGATTGATCCACATTCAGGCAAAGGGTTTTCAACGGTAAGCCTTCTAAACTCAGTCTCAAGGAATCAGACTGATATGATCCACATAAAACGGTAGGGGCTTGCGAGCACCTGGAATATACAGACTTCAACAACGCTATAGTCTGATGTCATCAAAGCCATAGTTCGCTGCATAAGGGCCTCCCGAGAACTAAGGAACTTCATTCTCGAGAGAATTGGAGGTTTTACTTGGAGGAACGTACACTCGAAGTCTCAGGGTTGATGTGGCAGGAATAATATCACAGTTTTTCACGCCCCCTGATTTTTGCGAGAGATTGTCTTGGGCATGTCAGTCATGCAGCAACACGTGTTTAAAGGTACAGATTTCTATACTTCCAATATACAACATCCAGAAATCATGAAAGGTATACACAATCTTTACAAACATACATAGATTCTAATCTGTTACACACATTCTATTACATTATGTTACGCTTTACATTACTTTTTTCAGATTTCAGAAAAGAACATTCTATACTTTCATGCACACGACTCTCACACACAAAGGAAAATCCTCTTTGACTTAAACATCGGAGCATTTTCGTCGGAAAACCAGTTTTACTCCTGAGATTTCCATTGTTTTGCAGTTCTGGATTAAAAAATCAGAGGAGAAGATCAACTGATGCTCGAAGTTGAGGACGACACCAACTTCTTGCATCAACCTATATATATATATATATTATGATATACTAAAAATTTAAATTTGAATGATGGTTTAAAAAGAACTATTATTTGATTCTTTTATGACATTATATCAAACTTGCACATGCATATATTTTCCCATATCTTTTAGGGGTATGAATGAAAAAACGAGTTAGTACTTGGAGAAAAGCATAATAATCTTACAATTAGAGAAAGACGAGTAATTTGTTCTAATACAAGGGAGATAGGGTCCTACCGGAAAAAAAAATACACATAAAAATAACAGGACAACATTTGAACACGCGAGTTTGACCACATCATCTCATGCTCGTCTTCGTGAGACAAAAGGTAAGACTATTATTGATCGAGTAAACTAATCAACTATCAGGCCTTTAACGACACGAAATTACGAAATTATCCCTCTCAACTTCTCTCTATCCGTTCTCGTCTCGTTTCGCTAAACGCCGAAACCGAAGAAAACATATCATGAAAGAAAGAAGAAAAAGAAAAGAATGTTCATCTTCCCTGTATTCTAACGTTCAGCTCTACAGGGGTAGATAGATATGGGTGGTGTGACCTCATCCATGGCTGCAAAATTTGCTTTCTTCCCACCAAACCCACCCTCCTACAAGCTAATTACGGACGATGCCACTAGCCTTTTGCTCATGGACTCATTCCCTCGTAGAGAGAACGTCGACGTTTTACGCCTACCCACTCGTCGGGGCACAGAGATCGTGGCCGTCTATGTTAGATACCCCATGGCCACAACCACTCTTTTGTATTCTCATGGAAATGCTGCTGATATAGGGCAGATTTATGAGCTCTTCATTGAATTGAGTATCCACTTGCGTGTCAATCTCATGGGGTACTTCACTTCATTTTCTCTACGCCCTTTAAAATTTTCGAGGTTTTTTTGGTTCATATATGTATGCATAAACATAATACAGCATATGGGATTGGGGTTGCCGAGTTACTGCTAAATTTGAAGAAGAAATATTGGTTCATTTGATGAATGAAGGAGTTTAACTACGACTAGGTTTAGTTATATTATTTTAGATCTTTTACTTTACCCTTCAGATTGTGAATTTAGTAATTTAGCTTAACAATCTAATTAAACAGTGAAGTTTAGGGAGCAGCATAGTTTAAGATTAACTCTGTCCTATAACTTGTTATGCTTTCAGCTTCTAGAGTTACGATAGAGTCAGTTTTCAGATCGGGAAAGCACACTACATAACTTAGATTCCTTGAATCAACAGAAATAGTTTTAATTTCCTTTTACTTTTATGTTAATTTATTTAAGTCAAACAAGTAGGATATTCTAAATACAATATAATAGTAAGCACGTATAGCAGTAAGAAAATTAATTAAAAATAATGTAAAGACACATTTACGTGAAAAACCCTTCAATGTAGAGAGAAAAATCATAGGACCATAGGCCACCCAAAATTTTCACCATCAATGCAAATTGAATACAATCTCTCTAGATAAAATTAGAGGCATATATTTATAAGTTTTCAAGAATAATAATTCTTGGTAATTAGCAATAAATTCGCACAAAGATAATAAAGAGATCTCATTAAACAAAGAATTTTGCTTACCGGTTGACATATAACTATTCAAACTCCAAATTCGATCTTCACCGTTCAAAATGAAGAACAATGAGTCTTTAACATGCTCATAAAGTTTCAGCTCAATCAAACCACAAATCACCATCCGATCATTCTCTAGACGGAAATTGTATGTTTTTAAAAACTGCAGAAAATTAGCTTGACGCCGCTGATTTTGACCTTCAATATCTAGAGATTTAAAACTCTAATTAACAATCTCACCATTCAGAATGAAGAACTATTAGTAGAGAACATCCCTGTAAAATTCAGGTCAATCGGACAACAATGACCACCCAATCTTAAGGTTGATCAAAATTGCTTATGCAGTTTTTTTTGGTTTCCCAATAGCTCTCTCTTCTCTTTTTTGTGATGTTTTTATCATTTCTCTCGTATTAGGGATTCAACAACCAAACTCAAAATAATTGGCCAATAAAATGATTAAGTTACCCTTATTTTATTTGGGTTTAGGAAACTCAAATGGGGTTAACATATTTGGGCCATCCTCTACATAGAGTGAAAACCCAACCCAACAAATAAGTGATGTCAGAGCTTGTGTTATTGAATCTTGTTGATTTGTTGATTTGTGTTGAGTGATCGAAGCTAATACAAGTAGAATGTTACACTCAATGGCCTAAATTATCATGTATGAAAAGGGAAAATGGAGGACCTTCTATATGTGAAAGATTATTATTATCCAGTATTTAACGCTAAGAAACCATAAGTAAAACTGAAGAACAATGAAAATTATTGAATAGACAAGTTTGTGGTTATATTAGGTGGTGGGTAAATGATAATATTTTGAATCATATTAGCAGTGAGACAAAAGAAAGCAAGTTGTGGAACAAGCTTGAAGAGCTTTATGCTAGAAAAAGTGGAAATAATAAATTGTTTTTAATCAAGCAGATGATGGTATTGAGGTATCAAGAAGGAACTGTCATGAGTGATCACTTGAATAAATTTTAGGGAATTATCAATCAGCTAGCTGGAATGGAAATCGAGTTTGATGATGAAGTACAAGGATTATGGTTGCTTGGTACTTTACCGGATTCATGAGAGACATTTCAAATGTCTCTATCTAATTTTGCTCCTGATGGTAAAATCACTATGGATTTGGCCAAGAGCTGTGTTTTGAATGAGGAGATGAGAAGAAACATTCAAGGATCCTCTTCATGATCAAAAGTGTTAAGTCACATATAAAAAAAAAGGAGTAAGAGCAAAGGTTCGAAGAATAAAGATAAAGGAAGAAGTAAGACCATCAAATTTGCCAATGTTGAGTGCTACTATTGCCATTTAAAAGGATATATAAAGAAGTATTGTCACCAATTAAAAAGAGATATTCAACAAGGGAAAGCGAAGGACAAAAAGAATGTGATGGTGAGGATGATCAAGTTGCAACAACCACATCTGACTTTCTTATTGTTTATGATGATGATGTTGTTAATCTTGATGTCATGGGACCAACTGGGTGATAGATAGTGGTATATCCATTCATGCTACATCTCGTGGGATTTCTTTACATCTTACAAATCTGGTGACTTTGGATTTGTCAAGATGGATAATGACGGCTTGGCTAATGTCGTCGGTGCTGGAAATGTGTGCTTGGAGACTAGTAATGGCACAAGGTTGGTCTTGAATAATGTTAAACATATTCCTGATATTCATTTGAATTTGATTTTCACAGGTAACCTTGGTGATGCGGGGTATTGCAATACTTTCAATGATGGTCAATAGAAGCTCACTTTAGGTTCTATGATTGTGGCTAGAGGCAAGAAGTGCTCCAATATGTTAACAAAGGCTCTAGCAAGGGAGAAGCTCGAAAAGTGTTGCTTACTTGCTGAAATGGCAAGTCCCTCCACACAATCGGTAAAGGGGAGATTTGTTGGGTTGGGTTTCTTGCTGTATGAAGAATATCTCAAATATGTAAAGTCTATTTGAGCTTCGTAAGTCCAAATGTAGTAAGGGTAACTTGGTCATTTGAGTAACCAGTTATTTTGAGCTTGGTTGTTAAATCTCTAATAGGAGAGAAGTGTGAAAAATATCATAAAAAGGAGAAAAGAGAGAGCTATTGGAAAACAAGAAAAAACTGCATAAGCAGTTTTAATAAACCTCAAGATCAGATGGTCATTTGTTGTTCAATTGACGTGAAATTACATAAATATGTTCTCTACTGATAGTTCTTTATTTTGAACGGTGGGATTGTTAATTGGAGTTCTAGATCTTCAAATATTGAAGGTCAAAGTCAACGGTATCAAGCTGATTTTCTGCCGTTTTTAGTAGCATGCGGTTTTCATCTGGGAATGATCAAATGGTGATTTATGGTCCAATTGAGCTGAAATTTTTTTAGCATGTTTAGGACTCGTTCTTCATTCTAAAAGGTGGAGATCAGATTTGAAGTTTGGAACAGTTGTATTTCAGCTTGCAAGCAGAACTATTTGTTTGGTGGGATCTCTCCATTATCCTTGTGTGAATATGTTGCAATTGCCAAGAATTCTTCTTCAAAAGTTATGAATGTATGCCTCTAATTTTATCTGGAGATTGTATCCAAATTGTGTTGATAGGTGAAAATTTTAGGTAGACTACAGTTCCGTGGTTTTTCTCTTCACATTAGGAGGTTTTCCACGTAAAAATTGTTTGTGTCTTTGCATTGTTTTTGATTGACTTTCTTGTGCTTATTGTCATATTGTGTTAGAATATCTCTACTTGTTTGACTTGAATAGATTAACACAAAAGTGAGAAGAGTAGAAATTATTTCGTTGCATTTCGATTGATTCAAGGAATCTAACTTGTGTAGTGTGCTTTCCTCCTAACAGGGGTCTAGCTGAAATATTTATGAATAAAAAGAACTTGGTGAATGTCATTCATTGCGAGGAGGAGATAAGTTTGCATGGTTGAGAAGGTGGAATTAAGAACATGCATGAGGAATAAATAGATGTTGGGAAGTTAAACTTGCTCAGAATAGTAATGACTATCTTACTGAAATATTTAGATTTTGGAACAAAGTGCATACGTGAAGGTACTGTTAAAATATTAACTTGATATTCATTCCAAACACCCGACTGGTGGAAGTTGTTTTCATCTTGGCCAGTTCCACTAACTGAAACGCCCAAACTGGTTCCACAAAGAGCATAGTTGGGTTGTATGTATTTCGAAATGGATATGTCCAGGGTGGGAGCAGAGTATTTGGTGATGTTATCCATGCTTAGAAGCCTTATATCACTGCTTCATCTCAGAGAAAACAGATGTTCCAAAAATCAAGTGCTGAACAAAGATGACTGTGTTGAAAGACAATAAAGTGTCCAAAGGAGATGAGGGAGTTCTGGTTGCAAGAAAATGACTTTCCTTTAAGGGTAGAAATCTTGATATTTATGGAGATTATTAATTGTAGTAAACCTAGAGTCTGAGGGAATATTAAAATTTAAAGGTAAGATTATACCTTTATTTTTTTTGGTGGATGGAACACAAAGCTTGTGCTGAAATGGCTTCTATTTACTAGTTGATCAGAAATTTTGTTATGAAGGAGACAAGAAG
Source organism: Trichilia minutiflora (assembly GCA_035590515.1). NCBI lineage: Eukaryota > Viridiplantae > Streptophyta > Magnoliopsida > Sapindales > Meliaceae > Trichilia > Trichilia minutiflora. Next base: position 5,504,061 of record JAVXUL010000016.1, on the reverse strand, counting down.
TATTCATTTTATTTTTCTATGTCCAATTAAACTCGATAGGGATTTAGGTTATTTTTTACTCTATTTTTGTAGTTGTATGTCGTAAATAAATCTTTATCTAGTGATACAAGGTAGCAGAAATTATATCTTCCTTTTTTGTTATATTAAAGCTTCTATTTCAATCTATGCAGGTATGACTACTCTGGATATGGACAGTCATCAGGGAAGGTAACTGCCTTGTGAATTTTCTTCCTCTTATAATCTGATTGAAATATTTGTATCACAAAGGTCTCTTGACGTGCCTGTATTCCTTTGTTCAGCCCAGTGAGCACAATACTTATGCAGATATTGAAGCTGCATATAAGTGTCTTGAAGACAGCTATGGTGCTAAGCAGGAGGACATCATCCTATATGGTCAATCTGTTGGAAGTGGACCTACTGTGGATCTTGCAGCCCGTTTGACCAGACTTAGGGCTGTTGTTCTGCATAGTCCTATACTTTCTGGGTTAAGAGTCATGTATCCCGTGAAGCGCACTTACTGGTTTGACATCTATAAGGTTGAATATTATTTCGTTAAGAATTAAGAATCACAGTTCCCGATCTATTTGACTGCCATTGAATCAATAGTCAAAGAATATTTTTTTTTTTTTACAGCCTCTGATTTTGATTTTACATGAACTTTGTGCAGAACATTGATAAAATCCCTTTGGTTAGGTGCCCTGTACTAGTAATTCATGTAAGTATTCACAGCTCAATATATTGCATCTACCGGTTGCGTGAAATTACAAATTTGTTTCTTATTTCTTTATATCGCCCAATCTTCTTTCAATTTCTAGCTTTACATAGATGAGTGAATAAAGGCATTTTATCATCCCTGACCTGACCCCCTTTTGTTCAACACTTTTCTGAGTAGTGTGAGGGTATGCATTTAGTTATCTAGAATCCTTCAGAAAATTGTAGTATCTTCAATAATGGCTGGGAAATTTGATTGTTAGTTTAACTTTTGGAAGTGATTGTTGAGAGAGAGGTGTGATAAAAGGAAAGATTAAACAGTTGTAATAGATTATTCAGTTGTATGTAACTGAGACCGATAACAAAACTGTAGTGAGTGACATTATGGTTTAAGCCAAAGGCATGGCAAGGACAAGTGTTGAGGTTTATGATTTAGCTTAGTATTTGATAATGATTCAGATGGAGCAAATTATGAAATCAGTTGGTTGACCTCAAGATCTAAATTTGGTATTTTTTGAAGTCAGTTCAGTTGTCCTGGAGCATGAATTAAGGCAGTATGAGCCTATTTTTGATCTCACTAAAATTGATGGTGTAAATTATTCCTGGTTGAATCCAAGAAGTTCTTTAATTCTATACTCGCTTGTAGAGTTTATGACCAATATCTTTGCTGTGCCTAAATGGTAACCATCTTATGAATAGGCAATATCTTCCAGCCTTCCAAATTAATAATTCATGTAGAACTTCTATCTACTATTAGTTCCAGAATATCTTCTGCCTACAGTACAGGGATTGACTTTCAAATGCCAGGAATCAAAAGATAGCGTCTCTTTTCTTCATTTCTTTGCCACTCCCTACTCTTTTAAGATTTAAGAAAAATATGCTGGATAAAATACCTTGCTTCTGTCATTGTAGCAATGCTTTCAGATTTAACTACTGGACTCTCTTGTTTTTTCTTTATTTCTACTCTTGGGCTTTATCAATGGTTAGTAATGCATTACGGTTATGTGCTCACTGCTCCACTAATTAAGTTCTTAGATTCAATATTAGAAACAGTAAACAAAAGAAATGGGAATGAGTGGAAAGCAATGATATTGAAGATATAAAAGGTTCATGATTTTGAATTTTCTCATTAGAATTGAAAAGTCTATGTTAGTGATGTCTGAACTATTTATGTCTTATTGGCAAGTCATTATCCTTAGTAATTTGTCATTGATTCCATCTCAAAGGAAGAGATTCTTTGGGTTCACTCTGGTGATTTTTTATTCAGGGTACTGCAGATGAGGTTGTAGATTGCTCTCATGGAAAGCGGCTTTGGGAACTATGCCAAGAGAAATATGAACCATTATGGCTCAAAGGAGGAAATCATTGTGACTTGGAACTCTTTCCAGAATATCTTAGGCATCTCAAGAAATTTATAACAACGGCTGAGAAATCATCCTCACGTAGGAGCAGTTCAAGGAGAAGCACAGATGGAATTGCAAGATCCAGACATAGTACAGATTGTTTTGAAGCTCCAAGAAAGAGCACTGACAGGAGAGAAAAACCAAGGAAAAGCACAGATAAGCTTGAAAAATTACGAATTCATGAGTACAAGTTTAACAACATGGACAAGCTAGAAAAGTTAAGGATCCCTTTTGATCTGATGGAAAGGTCACGGAGAAGCGTGGAATACCATGAGAAATCAAGGAGAAGCATTGATACACCGCTAGAAAAAGTACGAAAGAGTGTCGATTGGTTGGATAGAATCCGAGCTACTTAAAGGTATCAAAGAAATATACGGGGACGATTATTTGGGACTAAATCTTTTTTAACTTAAAATGATTTCACAATTTGTATCTTGGTCTTGGGAAGTTGTATAACGACTATGTTATTGTCATGGTTGGTTATTTGTAGAGTTTGATGTAATTGGGAATGGCTGATAATGAAGGGACGCTAACTACTTTTGCTTTCATGACTGAAAGAAAACTCCATTGAGACATTCGATTTTCTGGGCCTTAATTATTTTTTCCCGGCCTTACTTGAGAATTACCGCCATTTTAATTTTCAGCAGCATTAGTTGCACATGTAGACGAAGAAGAAAATTAAGGAAATTTGATGCAACTAATGAAGAAAAGTTGAATTACCATATGGAGATATTTAAGGATACTCGGAGAAGAATTGCAATGATGGTAGTGTTTGTATACTTTGGAAATGTTTTCTTTCCACGAATGGTCAACTTACAGCCAAGAATATTAACAAAGAAGGAACGTGAGCATTTTCGTAAAATTTTCTGCAAAAAATACCTTTTTTCAAATAATTTGAAGATTAATTAGGTGATTTTTGTCAATCTGATTAATCTCGAAAAAACTTTAATTAAATATACGATCGGTTAAATATTACACTTAAATCATAAATAATATGACGATGATTAGTTAAATTTATAATATATAATTTAGACATACGTTTTGAGCTCGATTTACAAAATCTAATATCTTTAAATTTTATCAAAATTTTATTTATGTTTTATTATTTTTCTATTTAAAATTATAAATACTTATTTTAACTTATTATTTAAATTATAAGTTTTTAAATACTTATTTTAAGTTGTTATTCATGTTAACAAGTAGTAATTTGTCTTATTGTTATATATTTAGATTTAGATTTTTAGATTTTTATTTGATAAAATTGTAGTAAAAATAATACTACAATAATTCTTATTAAAATTTTTCTTATTTATTTAAAATTTCTTTTTATTTTAAGATAAATTTTTTTCTCTTTCTCTAATTAAAAATTTTAATATTTATCAATATGTTATATGTGATAAACAAATATTTTTTTAAAAATAAGTAATGTTATTAATTCTAAAATGTAATCTAAATAAGATTGCATATATTTATTGAATAAAATAGAAAGATGTATTAAATAATTTTAAAAATAATAAAATTTATCATTTAACAAATATATTTCAAATCATTATACCTGACCACGTCATTTTTATCCATTTCATCGTTAAAATTTTTAAAATTACTATGTAATTTCCGTAGATATAAATATTGAGTATTTGATTACAAAACATAAAGATAAAGAATTTTTATTCATGAAATTTTTTATTCATGTATTTTCTGTCGTACAAAGATTTTTATTTCAGATAATCGATCCACTTAAATTGTGTATCTAGAGCGACGGAGGAATTTTTACAAGTTAACAAGGGCAGCAATGTAATTAAGAGAAACATTACACGTGTCCAAAAGAGATCATATGAACTGATACACTCTCGTTCCCTCCAAGACAAGACTAGTTTAAGAATCACTGTCTACATATGAAGACCCAGATAATGTAATAATTGCGTCATAAGACATAAATTTTCATGAGAAAAGCAGTTAATATATGCTAGTTTTCGTTTGTGCATGATTTTATTGCTATTTTCATTTTATTGGTCATTCATGTAAGAAGAATGACAGATCAGCCTAGCTAAGCAATATCGTCCGTCCCATTCAAACCTATAATTTCTCGAGATCACATTGACTTTCAAAGTAGTTTTGTGTTATAAACTTGGTAATAGTCATTGTCAGAAGAATAAGGAATTAGACTAATTAAGCAAATGTTCAATACAAATATCGTTCGTCCCATTCAAACCTATATTTGCTTGAGATCACATCGGGTTCAAATTTTAACGAGGACTTTCATAATAGTTTTGTATTCACATGATCACATCAACTTACTCAATTGTAACGTTCAATTTTAAAAAGGAAAATGGAAATGCAAAAGTTTGTATCAAGTAGGGAAGGGATTACGTTACAAGTCCCCATCTCAAAAATATAAGAAATGCAAAAGTTTGTATCAAGTAAGAAAGGGACTACGTCACAAGTCCCTATCTAAAAAATCTAAAAAAAAAAAAAAAAAAAAGAAG
>JAVXUL010000016.1:5482460-5494083 GCA_035590515.1 Trichilia minutiflora | reverse complement strand
GATCAATCAAACAAATGTAAAACAATTAAAATAATTTAATCAAACAAATCATTTGTTTATCAACAAAATAATTTGCTCATCATCAAAAACACATAGATCAACATTATCTATTTTTAAAATATTTTTTTATCACATATTAACAAGTATAAAATTTTTTAATTAAAAAATTGATATCATAAAATAATGATAAAATTAATTAAATAAGAGATTTTTTAATAGATATTATTATTATATATATTTTTACTACAAATCTATTACTTAAAAATCTGAAAAATATCAATATAAAAATATAATAAATAAAATTATTATTTATTAACATAAACAACAAGTTAAAATGAGTATTTGAAAATTTATAATATAAATTATAAGTTAAAATGGTATTTATATTTTTAATATAAAAAATAATAAAAAAGAGTGATAAAATTTTTAATAAAATTATAAAAGATATAACATTTTATAAATTAAATATGGATATAATTTAATTTTTATATAATAAATTTTTTTCAGTTTAAGATGAATTAATAACGAATAAATTTTTATTTCATAATTTAATTATAAGAAATATATAATTTAATTATTTGTAACTAATAAATTTTAATAGTAAAAATTAATATCAAAGACTTATTGATAATAAAATATTAAAATATATTTTTATTTGTTGTTATATATGATATTGGAGACTAAAGTATAATTATCCTTTGATATTAAACTTTTTTTTTATTGGACTAGACCTGCTGAGCCAGGCCTAGCCCCAAGGTGAGTCGGCCACTGCTGCTCACATTGATACTGGTCATCTAAATTTATAATTTGATCGGTAAATTTTTAATATTTAAATTGGTGAAAATGTAAATTTAACTGGTAGATGAATATAACGCCGTACTACCGTTAAAAGTCATACTAAAATAAGTCTGTCAAATGATTATTTCTACAGTAATATCTGTTAATCCAAAATAATGGAATGGAGTGAGTGACATGATTTGGGTAACATGGTTTGGGTGGTGCTTGGTTATCATTGTATTATTGTGGTTGGTCGCATATGTTTTATAATCATTATATTAAAATAAGTGTAGATGAAGAAGAAGAGAACTTTGAATATTGAATCCACGGGTTTCGGCCGAAACAAATTCTGAATAATGGGTAGTAAAATAAATGAAATAGGTCTTATTTCAATAAAGTTTTAACCCAACTCAAACCAAACAAATGAAATTTTAAATTTTAACTTAGAGAGTTATTATTTATCTTCTTCAACCTTTCAACCATTTCATATGTGTAAAATTCTTTCAATCATTTTGATTTCTAAAATTTACATTTGATTGTTTACACTTGTGAATGTAGTGTATAGTTAAGATTTTCATTCATATAATTTACTTTTTTTAAAAAACTAAATTCTATGTATATAAAAACTATAAAAAAGCTTTCTTTTCAATATATGGATTATAAAAAATAAAAATCTCATTTTGCTCAAATCTCAACTTGGTATAAGAGCTCTTACAGGCATTTATCATGACAAGTAGCAATAAAAATAGTAAAATCTCTCAAGAGTTGAATCCAATAAAGACGATGGATGACAATTAACAAGTAGTTCATTTTTTATTTTCACAACATCAACCAAGCTAACCAATACTTATCTCCTTTGAAAATCACAAACCCTTCCATGTATCAAAATAAATTGTCTAAAATGTTTTATAGATGAAAGTGAGACTCCCTCCTAAAAGACTCAACATAATGGTGAATGAAAATCAAGAGACAATTAGCTATATAAATACTGAGTATCAAGTATGGATTAAGCAGGATCAAACTCTTATGGGTTGGCTTTTAATCTTAATTTCAGAAAGCATTTTTAGCACCATAATCAATTATAAATCTTCACACAAGGCATGAAATACACTTGTGTCTCAATTTTCTACACAAACCATTACTAGACTATGCAACTTAAGGTTAAAATTCAAAACACTAAAAAGGATAATTTTGGGATGCATGACTACTTTAGCAAAATAAAAAAACTTGTTGATAGTGTAAGAGCAATAGGAAATGTTATACCTGACTCAGAATTGATTATGATTTGTTAGAATGTCTAGGTGAAAGTTATAACCCCATAGTTGTGAACTTTCAGTCAAGAATAGGAAAAATTACATTGCAAAAAGTCTATGCATCTTTACTGAGTTATGAAAGTAGACTGGAGAAATAAACAACTATTACAATTGTCAACATTCAATTGAGATATTCAACTCAATATGCACAAGCTACAAACTTTCAAAGGAAATCATAGAATTTGGATGAGATATCTATATAACTAGTTTAAAGAAGAAACAACTTCTCAGGAAATCAGCAAGGTGGTTACAGACAAGGAATAGCTAATCAACTCTCTCAAGAAAGTGGTAGAAAAAGAGGACAAAGAGCAAATAAACCTACTTGTCATTTATGCAACAAAGTCGATATGTTGTTGTAAATTCCTAGTACAAGTTTGACAAAGAGTTTCAACCTCTATATGTTGAAAAACATGAAACAAAGGGAGCATATATGACCACCTTAAATAGCTCCTCGGACTAATGATAGTACATAGATAGTGGTGCCATTAATCACATTACAAGTAGTCTCAATAATATGAATCTTGCAGCAAAATATTCAAGAGAAGAGAAACTCACTATTAGAAATGGTGATAAATTAAAAATTACTCATTGGTAACATTGAACTTAGTTTATATAGTACACAGGATGGTCACTCACTGCACCTTAAACATGCTCTCGTTGTACCTAGAATAACAAAAGACCTAGTTAGCATTTCTAAACTAACTTAAGATAATGATGTCAATGTATTATTCTTTGATGATTATTGTTTAATCAAAGATAAATTGCAAGCAAAATTTTTATGAAAGGAACAACTAAAAAAGGCTTATACAATTAAGCTACTATTACCAACCTTTAGTCTACTTGTCAATTGATCCAAAAAAATAAGGTTTAGTCTAACTAGAATAAAAGAGTCTATATTGTTTGAGTGTGTCTTAAGTTATGTTAAAAATATAGGTGAAAGTCTAAGAGTAAAGAGTGATATGAATCTATGGCACAAGAGACTAGGCTATCCAAATGGAATAACTTCAAAGAGTCCTTTGAACTCTTGTAACATTTCCTACTTAAATGAGAATAAAGTTTTGTATTTGTGTAATGCTTGCTAAATGGAAAAATCTCACAAACTTACATTCAAAACCATTAAAACTAAAATAAGTGAACCTCTAGAACTAATTCATTCAGACATTTGAGAACCAACCCCCGTACTATCTAATCAAGGACATCATTACTACATTATCTTCATAAATAACTTTACAAACTTCAATTGGATATTCTCTTTGAACAAAAAGTCAAAAGCACTTGAAACCTTCATTATGTTCAAGAAACAAGCTAAAAAGACACACAACAAACTCATTAGGTCACTACAATGTGATATGGGAGGAGAATTTAAAAAATTTAAATCATATCTAAGAGATAAAGGCGTAAAGTTGAGGTATTCTGATCCCTACACTAGTACCAAAATGAAAAAGTTAAAAAAAAACATAGGCACATATTAAAGACAGGTTTAACACTGTTAATACCAGCAAAAATGCCTTTTATATTCTAGTCTAAAGCATTTATCTATACGTGTATCTGATAAATGAAATTTTAACACAAACACAATAAAAAAAAATCATTATTTGAAAGTTTTTTCAGGAGAAAACCTAATCTCTCCCTAGTTAGAATCTTTGATTGTGAATGCTTTCTTTTTCTCAAGCTATACCATAAACATAAGTTTAATTCTTATTCAGATAGATGTATTTTGATTGGAATAAGTCCATTGCATAAAAGGTACATATGTTTTCACAAATCTAAAAGAGTGTATATTATAAGGCATGTAAAATTTAATGAAAATGTTTTCCTTTTTAATAGTGATGAAAACTACTCAAAAAAGTTTAAAAAGCCTAAAAGTGAAATATAGTTTCTAGTAAGCAATTCTTAATATTACTCCTTCAGCAAATATTAGAAATAAAGGTTGGTATAGTAAAGTATATGCTTTCAACAAGTTTCACAGTATCAGGTGATGTCCTTCAACACTTTGATGATATTTTTGATATCTTTTTCAATCAGGAATCAGAATACCTACACATAGATACATTAACTACTATTTCAAAAACATCTACATCATAAACAAATAAAATGCATAACACAGAAATCTCTCCCACCAAGAATTTGAACTGTCATCAATCTACACCAAAGTTTATATAGAAATCAAATTTTACTCATCATATAATCACTAGAGCTAAAGTAGAAATCTTCAAACCTATATCCTACTCTACTCTCACAACCTATATCTTGCTTAAAAGCACTAAATTAGCCTTAAAAGATCCTAAGTGAAAGCAGGCTATGCAAGTGGAGTTCAATGCCTTAAAACCAATGGAACTTAGATATTAGTGCCATTTGATCAAAATCATAAAATAGTAGGTAACAAGTGGGTCTATAAAATTAAAGAAAATATAAATGGAAACATTGTCAAATATAAGGCAAACCTTGTGGTAAAAGGTTTCTATCAAATACCAGAACTTGTATGAGCCCCGTGTTTAGATCCTGAGGGTATATTTATAATTTTACTAATTTACTGTTCATATAATTACATTCATCACGTACACTAATGACACATCAGTGCGATTTTGGGATTTATTTTTGAGATTTGATTGTTTAAGAAGTGTTTGAGAGTGTAGACTCAGGAACCTCATTGATAGTTTTCAATTTGGAGATGACTCAAGTGAGAATTTTATTTTTGACGGATTCGATCGATTGAATGGCCTAGTTCGTTCGATCGATAATTTGATGACTCTCTGAAAAAATTATGATAATTTATTCGTTCGATTGAATGGGGTTTCGTTTGATCGAATAAGCCATTCGTTCAGTCAAAGTATTGGTTCATTCAAATGAAGAAAGATTCATTCAATCGACAAAATAGAAATCCCCTGAATTTATTCGGGATGTCAAAGAATTTGTTTAAATGAACCCTGATTCATTTGATCAAAGTGGGTAGTTCGTTCGAACAAACTTTGTTTCGTTTGAATGAATCGACCTGAAATGACAATTTTGCCCTCTTTTAAAAACCTATCATTTAGAAAATTTAAGGGTAAAATGATAATTTTACCCCCAAGTTTATAAAAAGGGGGCTGAGCCCATTTTTCTCCCGTTCTTCTCCCTTTTCCCTCTCTTTTTCCTCTCTCGTTCATGTCCTCTCTGTCCTCTTAATCTACCACCTACATTTCGTTAAATTCTTGATTTCTCATCGCCTGTCATTGACATTTCACGCGTCTAACTATCCAGGAGTGTCACTTTGACGATAGATGTAAGGAGAATGAAAAAAGCAGCTAGGGTTTTCTTCAAAGATTTTGGGGTTTTTCGACTTTTGAGCGAAACTGAGAAAGACCGACGGTACCACGAGGTTCGTAACATCATTTCTAACTTGTCTGTATATTTTATTTTTTGTTTTAGCCAATTTTTACAATGTGAGTTTTACTGTGCATTCATATAGATTTTGATAGATTTATCGCACATATTTTAGTTTTTACACGTTATTCGAGTTGTAGTGAAGTCAAAAAAGTCGTAGGATGCTAGAAATATAAACTTGGAGTAAATAGGTGAACGGGAACAATAATCGGATTACTGTTCCGATGAACATATAGGATCTACAGGTTTAAATTACAAAATCGAGTCAAATTACGCTAGTGTAGTGATAATATGGGTTCGTGGTAGTAATGTATGAGTAATTAGACAGATAACAAGTATTTTAATCGATTTCGCGTATTGTCTGATTTTAGAAAAAATCTGGATTAGCATGCATTACACACATTCGAGTCTTATACGTATTTCAAAATACATATTGATATGTTTTGATAATTGTATTTATGCGACGGTCTACAAGTAAGGTATTCACGAGACGTGCCGAGGAATGAGAGAAATTAGGGAGTGTATACTCTCCCTAAGTAGTGAATGGATTTATTCTGTTTTGTTATTTTATTTAAAATCCTATTTTTCATAAATATAATGATTTGTAAATATTTTATGAGTGATTTTGCCTATTATTCCCATTTATATGAAAATGCATATGTTTTTATATGGTGCTATGGTCAGTGGGTCAATTTTCATATTTGTTATGCGATGATATAGTCAGTGGGTCATGTTTTGTGTTTGTGTATGATGATAAGCCAGTCGGCCAGATTTTTATATATTTTACATATTGGTGATAACGGTCATGAGAGCTGGGTTATTTACTGTAGTTACAGGATGATAGCCTGGAGAAGAGTTCATTAGGATGTAGACCCCCAAGTGAGTGTTATATGTGATAGCCTAGGGACGACTTAGAAGAGAGGTTGCCTAGGTGAGTGGAGACTGCATAGGTGAGACTGCTATGTGATGATGGAGATGTGATTCGATCACTTGTGAGTCTTATCGAGTTAGTCACGGACGTCACCCCGTCGTTGCTCGAGGCAAATGTCAATGGAGGGCATATTTTTTTGAAAAATCATACATATTTTATTTCTTGTATTTTAAATCAATTTTTATAAAATAGAATGTTTTATTTACATACAAATCCATTGACGGTCTCGGGATGCTCAAGACCAGGGTAATTTCGAGAAAGGCAGCCAGTCCAATGATTTTCAATATACGATTTAAGACTTCAACTAAAAGAAACATTTTCATCGAACTGCATGTAATGTATTTTAATTGTACTTTTCTATTTATGAATCAAATATTATTTATTTATATTTATTTTTAGTTCACTCATGAAATATACTCCCATATACTCACCCCCCTTACTCTCCAGTTTCAGGACAAGCTAAAGGATACGTGCTTGGGTTTGATGGTGATCACTCCAGGTGTTGGGAGCATCAGGTATATATTATATCGACTCACCTTGCGTAGTTCACAGTCCACTGGAGTTATATCATTTTAGTTAACTTTTATTTATACTATAATTGGATATTTGGAGAATTGTAAAGTGTATTATCTTTGTCTTGTTTTTATTTGCCTGATTATGCATTTCAATGTTTTGACGAATGATTTTAAGAAACGGATTGATTTATATATGTTTCGAAGTGTTTGTAGATCTTTATAAAAATATTTGGAGTTTAGGTGTTCGATCGAAAAATATATATTGAAAGTGTTGCATAAATGATTTTGTAACAGGTTTTATAAAAGGCCTTACAGGCTCACAGGATATATTTTGATAATTGAATATACCTTGAGAGTCTGTAACGGTTGTCATATATAAGATCCACGGATTGGGGCGTGACGACTTAATTTCAATAAAACATTTAGTCTTGTTCTTAAAGTCATAACCATTAGAATAATACTCAACATTGTAACAACTAGAGAATAGGAAATGAGACAAATAGATGTCAACAATACCTTTCTAAATGAAACTCTGATAGAAACTGTTTACATATAACAACCTCAAGGCTTTGTGGACCCCTCAAAATCTTATCATATTTGTAAACTTAAGAAGGCCCTAGATGGCTTGAAACAAACACCTAGTGTTTGGTTTGACAAGCTTAAAATAGTTTTAGAATAGTGGAGATTTAAGAGCTCAAAATTTGCATTTCACTTTTCTATAAGAACAATAATGATGAATTAATCCTATTGCTCATTTATGTTGACAACATGATAATTACAAGGAGTAATAAGAAACGCATAGAAGAGACAATTCAGAAGTTGAAAAATCCCTTTGCACTCAAGGACTTAGGCTAACTACATTTTTTTTTGTAAGAGTAGAAGGTGTTAGAACAAAAGACTATACTCTTAAATCAAGGCAATTACATATCAAATATCCTAAACAAATTTAATATAGAAAATTGCAAAAGAGTCAAAACACAATGGTTGCAACATCCAAACTGTCAAAATTCGAAGGAAAAATTTACAATAATACTACTTTGTATAGGAGTATTATAGGCTACTTACAATATGCTATAATCACTAGATCTGATATTGCTTTTGATGTAAATAAACTAAGTTAGTTCACTTCAGAACATAGATATGAACATTGGATAGCATGCAAACCGGGGTTCAAATGAAGATGATAGAAACAATAATCTATTTTTTAGAATTTTATAAAGATTCACGTTTGGATGTAGTTGCATTCTCAAAGGCAGATTAGGGTTTAGATGAAGATGATAGAAGGTCAAAAAATTGTTATTGTGTGTACCTTGGTGGAAACTTAATTTCCTGGAGTTTAAAGAAGCAGAATATGACTCGTTCAAGTGCATAGTTTGAATAGGGATCCAAACTTGCGCTGACTTGTATGAAATTCACATGGGTATCTTCTCTTTTAAAGGAAATAGGGATCAACCTCTCTTAGAGTAGTAACCTGTCATTTGTTCGGACAATGAAAGTGCAACAACCATATCCTCCAATCCTGTTCAACAAGCTAGAACAAATCACATAGAGATTGATATTCATTGTGCCAGAGATAATATTATAACAAGAGAAATTAAAATCAGATACATATCAAAAAAATACTAGGTTGCTGATTGCTTCACGAAACCTTTATCTTGTGCACAAATTACAGAATTCAGAAGTAAATTGAAAGTTCTTCCTAGAACATTCAATTTGAGAGGGAACGAAAAAGAAGACAACTTTGAATCTATGAGCTTGAGCCAAAAACAAGCCATAAACAATAGGTCAAGCAAAACAAATAAAGTGGCTTTTTCTTCAACAAAACTTCAGTGCAACTCAAACTCAATAAATAAAATTTTGAATTTTAGTCCAGAAAATTACTATTCGTAATCTTTAACCTTTCTAGCATTCCAGACTTCACTTGTGCAAAGTCCTTCTATCATTTTGATTTCTAAAATTTACATTTGATTGTCTATACCTATAAATGTGGTGTATGACAAAAATTTTCATCCGTCGAGTTTACTTTTTTTAGCTGCACTCTCTCTACATAAAAACTGTAAAAGGTTTTTCCAATCTATAGATTACTATAAATAAAAATCTCTTCTTTTTTTTTCTCAAATCTCAACTGAATTCATAATTAAGATAGGACTATGTTTCAAATTAATTTTATTATCTTAATCTCGCAAATTAAACAACACGTTTCGCTCGGTTTGTGGGCGTAATCAATCCTCCTTGTACACCGACCATATCATCAAGAGCACAAACAGGAGATACATTTTATTTTAATAGAATTATTCAACGATTTTATTTATGTTTCTTTATATCCTGTCGGCATTGCATATTTAATTTCCCCAACACATGGATTCCCTTTTAACTTTACTCAACTACTTCAAAATTTATTGAAATGGAAATTAGATGTATACATGTACTTTATTATGGAATAATTCCGGAAATGAAGAAATAATTTAACAAGGGGAAATGTATTTATTTTTCTTATTTATTTATTTATTATTATTATTATTATTAATTAAGTTTTAATTTAAAAAATTTTCAATCAGATGGACCCTGCAAAATATGCAGTGTCCGTCCATTCGAATTTTAAATTTGCTCAAGGATGCATTATAAAAAATAGGTGTTTAATATGCACGACATTAAATTGATATGTGGGTCCTCCAAATCAACAGTTTCCTACTACAATTGCCACGTTTCATTTCCATAAAACAGAAAACTAATAATAATATTAATAAACAATAATCACTCCACTAAACTTGCCACCTGTACCATAAACCGAGCCTCAAATCTCGATTATATATAGATTCCTTACTCTAAACCAGCCAAAGAAAGAAAGATTCCAGCCATATTCATTCGGTCTCTTCATTCTCTCAACAACTTCTTCTTCTTCTCTCCTCTCAAACATTAATGAAGCACCACTGCTTGGCTACTCTTCAAATCCCTAATCGTCATATCAGCTGTATTGCAGTCTACAATAATCTCCTCTATGCGGCATCCATCAACGAAATCAACGTGTACGATTTGTCCAACTATAGTCACATTGATACATTTGGCAATGATTTGTCTTCTGGGTTCATAAAGTCTATCGCTTTTGACTGCTCAAAAATCTTCACCGCTCATCAAGATTGCAAAATCAGAGTATGGAAAATCTCACAATCAAAACAGCACCAACTAATTTCCACACTTCCAACTATTAAAGACCGTTGGCTACACTCCCTGTTACCTAAAAACTTTGTCACTGTCAGGCGACATAAGCAGCGACTTTGGCTCGAACACTGGGACGCAGTTTCGGATATAGTGGTGAAAGAAGGGTTAATGTACTCCGTTTCTTGGGATAAAAGTTTTAAAATATGGAGTACAACGAGTTATAAATGCTTAGAGTCTGTCAAAGCGCATGAAGATGCTGTAAATGCAGTTGCTGTATCTGATAACGGTGTCGTTTACACTGGTTCGTCGGATGGACGTATTAGGGTTTGGGAGAGAGTCGATAACGATAGAAAACATTCTCTGGTTACTACTTTACAGAAGCATAAATCAACGGTTAATGCGCTTACATTAAACGGCGACGGTTCGTTATTGTTTTCGGGTGGTTGTGACCGTTGGATCATGGTATGGGAGAGGAAGAAGAATGATGATGAGGTGGTGTTCGTGGAATCATTATTGGGTCATAGAGGGGCTATATTGTGCTTGATCTACGTCGATGACATGGTTGCGAGTGGGTCATCTGATCGAACGGTGAGGATTTGGCAGCGTTGTACGGAGAATCATTATCTCTGTATGGCAATCTTAGATGGACATGAAAAACCTGTGAAGTCGTTGGTGGCCTTTTCAAGAAGTAGTTCATTTAACGGCGTCGTTTCCCTTTGTAGCGGCAGCTTTAGCGGAGAGATTAAAATGTGGGATATCTGGAATAATAAGAACCACAATAAGAGCTTCATTTCAAATGATTTTTTAAAAGTTGATTGAAAAATACTCCTATTGAAAGGGAAAAACAGACCCAATATTTTATATATCTAATCCCTACTTCATTAGCTTCTATATATGTTGATGTTATTAAAAGTTGATCGTATTAGATACAATGAATTGAATGAAAACTAGTTCTCATCACATGATCTGATTGCAGTTATTTTAAACAACTCCAAATGCACATGCAGCATTTCTTTCTCTCTCTCTCGTTTTTAATTTATACAAATATTCACATCCTTTCTTATAGACTTTAGACCAACCCTTAGCATTGGGGGCCTAAGCAATTCAATTCAATTTTCTGATTAAATGGGTATCATTTTCATTCACATGGTGACAATTTCAATGTAAATTGTAAAGTGGTTCCTTCATTTCAATACGTGTAGCTCGAGGAAACTCCTACAAACTACAAAAGTTGCCGTGTCACATGATGCATGCTTACTCAAATCATGAAGCCTAAGTTGTTCTCACCCTCACTATATCATAAGTAATGTTGAAATACAATATTTTATCTCATCGTTATAACTTCAATTATTATTTATTTATTAAAAAGGGGATTGTTTAACACTTTAACTTAACATATTTGATGTCATGGTATCTAGGAGTAGGTAGATTCAAATCGTTAAAAAAATTTTAAATCGATTTATGAATTAATAATTTTAGTGATTTGAATTTTAAATAAGATTAAATTCAAACTATCAAATTGAACCAATTTGTAAATATAATTAAAATTACCAAGATTTGAATTT
>JAVXUL010000016.1:5463216-5474254 GCA_035590515.1 Trichilia minutiflora | reverse complement strand
TATATGTATTTAAATTGTTTGAATACATATATATAAATGCCATAATGTTTTGTTATGTATTTAATTTTGTTAAATGCTTAAATATGTATTTGATATATATAAATGATTATACATTTGACTAAGTGTATGCATGTATATTTGATGTATATATATGCATTTGTTACACATTATTGTTATATGCTTTATGACATATTGATGTTTGCTTAGGTATATAAATATGTGTAGAAATGTATATACATAAAAACAAAACATTAGGCATGGTTTCAAATAAATTTGATTTGTTTGATAATATTAGTAATTGTTTCTAATAAAATTGGTTGACATGTTAATCATGTCAACATAATAAGTATGCTAGGTCAGTGATCAGCTGCTCAAGTTTGACAAGTTAACGCTATTAAGCTAATTAATAATTTCTAACAAGCAAAATAGGGTTTCTAGTTTGACTAGTAATCTTTAGATATTCACACAACAAGATATATATAATGGTTATACATGGGTTAAAAATTAGCGAATTGTTACCAACTTGCAAAATGTAGGAAGCAAATAAATATGCATATGTATATAAGATATACATATTAAATTATTTAATATTAATATATTTTTGAAATATACATTGCATGTTGAGACATATGTATGACATGTGTATAATTTACATGCATAATGATTCCCTGTATAAAATTATTAAATCTAAGTCTCCCATTGGTGGGATAATAACGAATTCTTTGACATAAACTTTGATATCCCAAGATTTCTATTATATGAGGGGTGTTGGGTTTATGGCATTGAACTCAGTTATCTGGTTCTGGGATACGGATTTCCATCTTGACTAAGATTTCTATTATGTGAGATTGAGAAGAAAATAACATCTTTAGAAGCACAATAGTTCGGATTTAATTAGCCTAAGGTGCCAAGATTTCTATTATGTGAGGCATCCAAAGCTAGGGCAAGGGAAATGAATCGAACCTTACATATGATGTAAAGGAAAGGAGTTTCCTACTTATTAAAATTAATTGACCAAGATTTCTATTATGTGAGGTTGGTTAATTTTGATAAGACATTAATGCCCCGCCCACTAACAAGTCATCGATTATATGTTGTGTGCTTCTTTCCTTAATATAAGACTAAGAGAAAAATTTCATCAGATGATTATATCATTAAGATGCTTAATATCATCTGGTGCTTGGACATTTCATATGTGGTTATGAGAAACCACTTCCAGGTGAATATGATTCTCCTGTCTCACCCTCATAGTTATAAATTGTTTATAATGAATAATAACTTGAATAAGATTGAGTGAATTCTTTTTGAATTGCTTAACAGGTTTCAAAAGTTCTATAATTAGAACCATTGAGGAAAGGAATAAATAAATGTCCATGTGGCCACCTTGAAAATAAAAATAAAATTGTTTTCTTCAATTTTCAAGAAGAAAATTGTTTCTTCATATTTTGTATATGCTTGGATGATGTAGATTGAAGATGCTACATATGTTTGTAACTTGCTTCATCATATTCAAGCTTGTAGATGGCCATGTCTTCTAGAGAGAGAAGAGACTAGAGATAGAGCTTGAGAAGCTTTGATCAAGAGGATTTAATCCTCAAGCTAGTCTCCAATCATGGATCAAAAGCAATCATCCAAAGCTCAGTGTGTGGATAATAATAGAGACAATAGAAGACGGATTGGTTTTCTGGACAGCAAGCAAAGAGGTATTTAAATCCTTTTCTGTTCACATACATATATGTTTTAAATTTGTTCAAAATTTTAAAGTTTTCATAGAATTAACAACGATTCTCTAATAATTTTTTCGCACTTTTATACGATGATCGTAACCCCGAACTTAAAGAATAAAATTATTTCATCTCTACATCAACAATTACCTTTTATAAACATTGTTAATTATTGCATGCTTGTATTATAAAGACTAAGAGTTTGCAGGTTTACTACATGTAAAGGTTAAAATGTGGATTGATGGGTATGTTGATCTAAGAATTGGTGCATGTACTTTGTATACCCTGTAAGCTGACATATGTTATTGGGAGTTGACATATATTTATATAACTCATCATATATTAAATTTTTACATCACTTTTTTCATTATTTTTTATCTTAAGGTTAAGTAAAATTAACTATGATACAATTTTAAATTTTTATAATTAAGATAGGATAATTTTGAGATAAATTTTTTTTAATCAAGATAAAATGATTTTACCATTTCATAATTAAATAGGATTATCTCAAAATTTTATAATCAATATAAAATGATCTAAGATTTTTATGATTAAAATGAGATGATCTCAAGTTTTTATGCACATGATAAAATCATCTTAAATTCAATTCAGATTTTTCATGTTTTGGATAATCTGAAGATTAAAATTTTATGACCTCACTATTTATCCTTAACAAAAATATTTAAATAACTAGCACTAAATTCCATTTAAATTTTAGAAAAAAATTAAATAAGATGGGGCATTAGCATATTTCAATGAGCTTGGTACTCCTCGGAGTTATTTTTGGGTTAGATTGGGTGTAGCCCGACTAATTAAGAAAAAAGTTTGTATTATTAAAATATTTTTATAATTGAACTTATATAGAAACTTACGACAAACCTCTTATTATATACTAATAGATTTTACAATTTATTTTATTTTAATATTTTTAGTACTTCCTATCGCAAACTCTCATTTCAATACATTTTAATATTTAATATTTAACATTTTATTTTATTTTTTTTGTTGTTCTTTTCTTTTATAGTTTTTTTTATTTGATGTATAAATATTTATAAGACAAATAACCTTTTTAATAAAGATAATTTTCCAATAAAAGAATTTATTGTCAATTTTTATTTTTATTTCTTAAATTTTGTTATTTCACTTCTGGTAAAAAATAAAATAATCTTTTATGTACTCTTACTTTCGTTTTTTAATAAACTATATAATAAAATTTATAAATAACTCTTTTTATGTATTACTCTTATATATATATATATATATATGTGCATATTACAATAAATAAGTTTTATATTTTTTTTTAACTATAGATATTTATTATATAATTAAAATTTAATTAAAAAAATATCTGTTTGATTGGACTTTTTTCAGTTTATCTTTTTTTTATAAAAGAAAATTTAGTCAAATATTAATTTTTATAAGTTCTTAAAAAATATGTAACTTTTTTTAATGTATTTATATGAATAAATACACTCTACCAAAAAGTTATAAAAATAAATTTTTATTTTTTTTATACTCTAATTTTTTATAAGATTATAAATTTTTTAAATCATTTTTACTCTTTAATTAAAAGTAAAGATTCTTTAAATTATTTTATCAAATAACTTATTTATAAAAATAATAAAATAAAATAATTTATTAATAAAAAATAATAAATTTTTTTTATAAAATATTTATCAAATAATTTTATTTTAAAATTTTAAACTCTAATTTTAGGCAAAGAATTTTTTTAATTTAAAAACTAAAAAAAATTATTCAAACATGACCTAAGTCAGAGTCACCTAAAATTTTTTTGCAAATAATTTGTAGCTTAAATATAAGATTTAATTATTGATTGCCCTCACGCAGGATCGAACTACGGACCTTCAGTTTACAAGACTGACGCTCTACCACTGAGCTATAAGGGCTAACTGATTTTCATTCCATACTGTTCTAATTTATTGAGCACTACTGAGGATCTAAATTTTACACAAAATCGCAATCTCAGTTATTGCAACTCGCAAGCACGATTCGCTTCTCTATGGATGTGGAAATCTTTGATTCTGTAAGAGCTTCTAGTTGACGATTACTGATAGTCTACCGGCTATTCATATAAATGTTGATTATTATTTTTAATGTAGGATTTAATTCACGCGATTTTCAAGCATATATGGACTAGACGATCTCTCGGTTTGTAATTCTTCTCTATTTTCTTTCCTATTAAAATTTTTTTTTTTATATTATCCATTGATTACCCTCCCCTTACAGAGCGTGAGAGAAACGAAGGCATGGATGCTATGGAATCCGAGGTATTGTTTATTTATATTAGTTTTAATTTTTTTATATCCTCTCAAAATTATTTTGTTGGAGCAGGTAGGAGCTGGAACATCCAAGAAGAATCGCCCCTCTTCCGGTATGCCTTGTCGTTGTTTTATTGTTTTGATGAATTCTCTCATTATTGTCGTTGAATGGTAACTATATCCATCCTCTTCATTCTCCAATATCTGTCTGATGCAGCTAATGCCAATGCGCTGAAGTTAAGTTGTGAACTTCTCCGAGTTTTTGTTACAGGTTCTAAGCTAAAATTGGGTGTTTGTGGGGATGCAATTAGTGTCTATGTTCTAATTTTTAGCAGTTTGTGTTTAATTGTTAATGCAGAGGCTGTGCAACGTGCTGCAGCAATTGCCGACGTAGAGGGTGTTAGTAAAATCGAAGCGACTCATTTGGAAAGAATTCTTCCTCAATTACTTCTTGATTTTTAAGGTATTCGTATGTGTATATATATCTTCATCTTGCTGACGTATTAAAGTCCAGAAATATATAGTTAATCACTTAGAAACTAGGGATTTTTATCAGTAAATGTAATCTTGGAGAATGGACTTCAACATGCATATAACTGAGATGGAGAACTTTCTTGTTGAGGCAGAAGATTTTGCTCCTATCTTCAGTTTCTAGATTTTTTGTGCTTATGATTTATCATCCATCTTGAAGTTATGATCTTTTGATTGTTAATGATCCATGGGAATTTTGTAGGTCATATAATCAAGACATAATTAATGAGATGAGAATCCGTCTGATCTAAAGGAGTCTTTTTGTTTAACTATGAAGTCTGACATCAGTGTTGATGTCATCAACAGCTAGAAAACACACCTTAAAGGTTAATAGCGTTAGTGGGTGCTTTAGTTGACTTTGCCTTTTATCTTTACTAATTTTCTAGAGTACCATGTGAACGACCTGATGAGCCAAATAGCTTGTGATTTTGTCTTCATTGTTGCCTAACTAGTAAAAGCATAAACAAATAAGACATAAAATAAACTCTGTGGGAGTTTATTATGGGCATTTCATCTAAAACCTTTCTTTCATACTTATCCTAAGGTGTAGAAATTAGGCCTATCTAGCTACTGTTCCCACTAAGCAGATTGTGAAATCATGGACATTGTGGAAAGATATATCATACTTTTCTGTAAGAAAATGTCATAGCAGAAATCTGAAACTTGATTGATTACTTTGTTGAAGGCACCTTTTTCCTTTTTTCTTTATTTTTTGAAGTACTTGGAATGACTAAAGTGCACATACCTAATATTTTGCCTCTCACTGTGTTTGAATTTGCTTACAGAGGAACTATCAATAGCAAGCCGTTCTTGCTATTTTCCCTATGCAAAATGAAAGGCTTGATGGGTACTAGGTTTGGCCATAAATTATCCCTTGTTCAAGAGCTGGGTAGTGTTGCCAGAACCATTGCTGAGCATGAAAGAACCTGAACGATCTTGTCTCCAATCGTACAGTAGGATATGAATTTTAGACATTCTTTTAATGTGTGTTTTTTTTCATGAGTACATTAAGAAATCCATTATTTGGAAACTTGGTGGTATATAACCTTGTTGTACGCTAAAATTTTTAAGCATTGTTTGAGTTTCCATTTCTCGCTGTGTATTAAAATGCAGCCAATATTTGTAGTCTTCCTTCTATTTCTTGCTGATTTCTGCACATTTCCATACTTTGTTGAAAGGTTTATTCCGTCTGTAACTATAGAATAATTTTCTAAAGGATGACTATTAGGTACCTTTTGTTGGATTTCCTACCATCTCACAACTCACCCAGACTAAAAGATTATTATTCTGGTTTCCATTCACATTTTGACATGAAATTAACACCTGAAGGAATTTTTTGTGAGGGAGAAAATTTACAAGCAGATTGTGGAAATAGGAAATATGCCACATTTGATAAATAGCTCGGTTATAAGCTTTAAAGTTGTGAACAATAATGCAACATCATATATAGCCAATCCTTTTTAAATAAACACCGTGAATGGACGATAATTATACATCTTGAAGAGCACACATTGTTTGCGACAGGTATGTAATATCCTTAACACATTTAAAAACATCCAAGTAACTATTTAGTGCTGAATTTGAGAACATCCAAGTAACTATTTAGTGCTGAATTTGAGATAACATACACCTAACATCCTTACTATTAGGCCTCTCCTTTGGATTATCCAAAGTGCAAAAGCAAGCTATCTTTAAGACCAGAAGCATTTGTTCCTCGTAGCCTTTACCTGCGAGTTTCGGGTCAATTGCTCGGCTAGGATTTTCAGAAGTCATAACATTTCTCATCCACTTGACTAAACTCATCTCTTCGGTATGTTGGAAGAACTCATCAAATGGAAGCTTTCCCATCACCAAAGCAGCAAGCAGCACCCCAAAGCTGTATATATCACACTTGTCTGTGAATTTCAGCGTTTGATGATACTCCGGGGCTATGAATCCTACTGTTCCAGCCACATTTGAAGTTGTGATATGCGTTTGAGCGTCAGGCATTGCCGCTGCGAGCCCAAAGTCTGCAATCCTGGCTTCCATATCATCATCAAGAAGCACATTCGCTGGTTTGAGATCTCTGTGGATTATACGTGGGCTATGGCTTGTATGAAGATATTCAAGCCCGGCAGCTACTCCTAGTGCTATCTTATGCCTAGAAAGCCAATCTAATTCTTTTCTTCCTTCTGAGACATCACATAACATATCTTGCAAACTTCCATTCTTCATGAATTCGTAGACAAGTATATGGCAATCGGGCCGGGAGAGATGAGCCAGCAAGGGAATAAGATTCTTGTGCCGAATATGACCCACAGTGTTAATCTCAGAACGAATTTGCCTCATTTTCTTGTTCAATTGCTTGGTGTCTTCTTCGGTCAACTCTGTGGCATCCTTTGGAGGTTGAGCAATCTTTTTAATCGCAACAATCTTCCCATTGCTTCCTGGTAACTGAGCTTTGTAAACTTCTCCACACCCACCTGATCCTATTTTTTCCAATGATGAAAGACCATCTTCTTTTTCTAAGAAAGCTAAATCCTCAGCTTTCTTGATTAAAGGACTAAAGATTGCAGGGCCAGGACCACTTCCGCCGCCTCTTACTGCCGCCAAGATTAACTTAAAAAGCACAGAAAAAACAAATCCAGATATGGTACCAGCAACTCCTCCTGCAAGAAATCCTAAAATCCACCCAAGTATCTTTCTTCTCTTATTTTGTCTGTGCTTGTGGGTTTTTGCTGACGATGGACCAGGAGCTTCAGCAGTGAAAGAGCCTTTACTTGAATTTGGAGCTACGGCTCGCGAGCCTTTACTTGAATTTGGAGCTACGGCTCGCGAAGTACCATTGCTCTTAGCAGTTGCGTTCTCAGCCAAAATGTACCGTTTTGGGTATTGAAACGCTGAGGATCCGACTTTGCTCATTACTGGCACTGAACCTTGAAGCAAACTGTTCCCGGAGAAATCAAAAGATTGCAGATTGCGAAATGAACGTATAGAAGGTGGAATTTTCCCAGAAAAAAGATTGTTTGCTACAGAAAGATGTTCCAAGTTTGGAAAATATTTCAAGAAACCAAGGTTCCCCGAAAATTTATTCCCAGAAAGATCAAGAGCACGTAGACGATTTAAAGAAGATAAATTCCCGGGTACTTTACCAGAAAACTGGTTGTTTTGGAGGTCAAGAATTTCAAGTTTCTTGCAGTCAACGATTTTGGGAGGTATCTGGTCAACGAGACTGTTATTGGCAAGGGAGAGCTCTCTGAGCTCTGAAAGCCGTCCGATCGACGGAGATAGAAACCCATTAAGCTGTTGAGATACAAAGATAAGCTTTGTGACCTTAAGAACGTAGGTGTTGTCATTTGAGAGCCTCCTTTCACAAAACACACCGGCGGTGTTACATGGATCCGTGGTAGTGAGGGGTTGACCGTTGATGACACCCAAGTTTTTGAGGATAAAGGAGAGAGTTTTATAATCTGAATGATCGAGAGCCAGTCTTGCGTGACTGAGGACAATGAAAAAGAAAAAAGTGAAGAAAGAGATGAGGAGTTTGCCAAGAGAGATTGCCATCTGTTTTTCGGTGGCAGAAGTCTGATGATGAACAAGCACCGAGTTTATTTGATATAGTTGTAGATGGTTGATTTTTTTGTTTTTTTTATTATGGCAGAGCGTTTGGAAAAAAATGGTGAGTGGAGCCCATTGTTTTATTTTCTCTACTGCCCATTGTAATTTATACGGGATTAAGAAAGGAAGGAATGGTTGATTTCTCTTTTTCACATTATTATTATTATTATTATTATTATTATTATTATTATTATTATTATTAGCAGTAGTAGTAATAGTAGTAGAAGTGTTAGTAATAATAGTAATAATAATAATAATATGTGTAGGTGTATATGATTTGAATTGATTTGAGATAAAATTTTAAATTGATTCATATATTACGATTTAAAAATAAATCAATTCAATTTAATATATTAATATGTTACAAATCAATTTAAATCAGACAGAGAAATATGGTTTAAAATAGTTTAGATTCGAGATTTAGATTATATTATAAAATTAAAAATATAATAATTTATTATTATTAATTCTATACTTTTTCATTAACATTTAATAATAAGTTTTGTGAAAAATAATTTTTTTAACCTATTTGTAAATAATTTTTTTTAATGAATTATTATTATACAAAAGATACGAAGGTAAATTATATATAATTTATGATGATAAATGAATAATAATAAAATTTTTATAAAATAATATTAAATGGTTTGACTTGTGATTTCGCGATTTAGAATTGATTCAATTCATAATTCAAACTTCAAACAGCGATTTGAAAAATATCAATCCCTAAGTTGATTCACAAAATTTTCAAATCGATCCAAACCACTAATTTTCGTAGTTTGGATTGGATCGGTTTGAAAATATCCATCCCTAATGATTAGGATTAGCAAAACGAGGTTCGGGTGTTTAATTTAATCTGTTCGTAGTATTATAAATTAATTCACCTTTCCTAAATATAAACTTGTAGACAAACTTTGATGATTATACTAGTTAGTAAAAATAAAAAATGATTAATTATTTGTTTGTGTTATTAAAGAATGAATGAAAGAAAAAAGACAAATATTTTTTATTTTTTATTTGATAATAAATTAAGAAGAGTGGTAAATTCGTAACCAAAATTCAGAGGTAATATAATAATTTTTCATTATATTTATAAATGTATTTATACATAATTTATAAATGATTGATATGTTATGCGGTCTAATCATTAATTTGAGAATTTAATTTGATTAAGTGTTTATTTTGCACAGTTTTTTTAGTATTTTTTAACCTTTTTTTTTTAAGTTGTGCCAAACAAATAAAAATAAAAAACTTTTTACATTTAAGGTATACAAAAAAAAACTATTTAAAAAGTTGAAAAATAAGAGTTTTCTTTTCTCTTCTTATTAAATGCACATATAATATTTATTTTATTTTAAAAATATTTTTCCTAATTCTTTCATTCAAATATTTTGCTTTAATAAAATAAAATATCCTTTATAATAATTTTAATAAAAAAAAAGAGTTTATTTTAACTGTTATGCCAAACAACTTTTCTATAAAAAAGATAAAAGTCTTATCTTAATTTTAAAATCTCTTTTTTTAAGAAAAGTAAAGGCCAACTTTTAAGCTTTTAAAAAGTTACTCCAAACATGCTCTAAAATTAAGTTTTGAAGTTGTAAACGCATGAATCTCATCAAAATTGAAAGTTAATTTTATTTTAAGTGTGATTTTTAAAATTTTTTTTGTTAATTTAAGTGAAAATATGCAAACTCATCAATTCATTTGAATAAATAGGTCAATTCGTTCAAACGAAATTTTAATGATTTTTTTATATAAATTCTTACTAATCAGATGATTTATTCAATAAAATGCACTAATTCGCTCAAATGACAAAATTAAAGTTTTTTTATTTTGAACGTTGAAGGATTCGTTTGATCGAATTTATTGATTTGTTCGATCAAATAGGCAAAAATCCTTGCGAAATGACTGTTTTGTCTCTATCTGTAATTTTCTTTTATATTTTCAAGGATAAAGTAATAATTTTGCTTTGTATTATAAATAGATATTAACCCCCCTTCTCTCTTACCGTTTCTTTGTATTATAAATAGAGGTTAACCCCGCTTCTTTCTTACCGTTTCTTTCTTCTTCTTCTTTTCTTCTCTTCTTTGCTATAGTTTTCTCCCTACCTCTCAAAACTCATATCACCATCTTTATAATCTTTTTTATTTTATTTTCAATTTCTTATTCAATTCAACATTCTAAACCTCTTACAAGCTTCAATTTATCAAAATCAGCAAGAAATTATAAAAGAAAGGAACTAGGATTTTGGCTTAAATTGGATTTTTTTGAAAATTAGCCGAAATCAAAGTGTTCTTAAGGTACTATAAGGTAAATAACGATATTTCTAATCTATTTTAAGCATTCATTATCATTTAAATAATTTTAAATTTTGAGTATTATTGTGCATCTGTGAATTTAGATTAGTTTTAATTACCAAAAATTATATTATAACGGGTCCTTTAAGGTATATGACAGTTGGGTATGTAATAAGGTAACTCAAACTCAAGTTTAAAAAAAATGTACGTGGAATAAAACAGTAAATGAGTTATTGTTCTAATGAAAATCCATGGTTTATTAGTCGATTTTGCTTAAATAGATTAAATTGCATTAGTTGAATCATGAATTGAATGAGCTATAGGTTAATACTGTGAAACTCGTTTCTTAGTATTATGGGCATAATAGTAAACCCCTCAAGAGTGTTCGTGCATGTCTTCGTGGTTAGATTGTTCACGAAAGGGTATAGAACTTGATGAATATATCTTGGATAAGATTATGGTGTTGGATATGAGCTTTTAAGAAATATCTGGATTTTTGACCCCAAAATCATCTCCAATTGAGAAAAAGTTCTTTGTCGTTTTTGTAGAGCTCGGAGAGAGCTTCGCATTGATATATTATGGGTTCCGAGCGGATATCTGAGCTAAAAGT
>JAVXUL010000016.1:5447139-5463116 GCA_035590515.1 Trichilia minutiflora | reverse complement strand
CTTCCGCCGCCTCTTACTGCCGCCAAGATTAACTTAAAAAGCACAGAAAAAACAATTCCAGATATGGTACCTGCAACTCCTCCTGCAAGAAATCCAAAAATCCACCCGAGTATCTTTCTTCTCTTATTTTTTTTGTGCTTGCCGGGTTTTGCTGCTGATGGACTAGGAGCTTCAGCAGCGGAAGAGGCTTTGCTTGGATTTGGAGCTAAGGCTTTGCTTGGATTTGGAGCTACGGCTCGGGAAGAACCATTACTCTTAGTAGTTGCGTTCTCAGCCAAAATGTACCGTTTTGGGTATTGAAACGCTGAGGATCCAACCTTGCTCATTACTGGCACTGGACCTTGAAGCAAACTGTTTCCGGAGAAATCAAAAGATTGCAGATTACGAAATGAACGTATAGAAGGTGGGATTTTCCCTGAAAAAAGATTGTTTGCCAGAGAAAGATGTTCCAAGTTTGGAAAATATTTCAAGAAACCCAGGTTCCCTGAAAATTTGTTCCCTGAAATATCAAGAACACGCAGACGAATTAACGAAGACAAATTCGTGGGTATTTTACCAGAAAACTGGTTGTTTTGGAGGTCAAATATTTCAAGTTTCTTGCAGTCAACGATTTGTGGAGGTATCTGGTCAATGATACTGTTATTAGCAAGGGATAGCTCTCTGAGCTCTGAAAGCTGTCCGATTGACGGAGATAGAAACCCATTAAGCTGTTGTGATGCGAAGATAAGCTTTGTGACCCTAAGAACGTAGGTGTTGTCATTTGAGAGCCTCCTTTCACAAAACACACCGGCAGTGTTACATGGATTAGACGAAGTGAGGCGTTGACAGTTGACGACACCCAAGTTTTTGAGGACAATGGAGAGAGTTTTATAATCTGAATGGTCCAGAGTGAGTTTTGCGTGGCTCAGAACAATGAAAAGGTTAAAAGTGAAGTAAGAGAGGAGGAGTTTGCTAAGAGAGAGTGCCATCTTTTCTATAGTAGCAGAAGTTTGATTTTGAACACGCAATGTATGGGATATATATATTTTTTAACATAGCAGGCCGTGTGGAAAAACATGGACAGTGGAGCCCATTGTTGAATTTTTTCCCACAAAGTATGCAGTATAATTATTAAACGTAGAAATGGTTGATTTCTCTTTTCACATTGTGATTAGGATTAGCCAAATGAGGTTCAGTTGTTTAATTTAATATATTCTTAGTGTTAATCTGGACTATGTACCAACTAGTATTTTTATACTTTATCTTTGAAATAAATAAATAATATCAAAAACATAATTATTAAGTTAATTTTTTTTTATAAAAAAATTATGTAACTTTTGTTTCTTCTTATAGATTTAATTTGAATCTATTTTTATAATATTACAAACTAATTCACCTTTGATAAATACAAATTTGTAGAAATACTTTGAGTAAAAATATAGAAAGGGGAATTTCAAATTCTCCCCTCACGTTTGGAGAAAATCCAATCACTTTTTTAAGAAATTAAAATTAAATTTTAATTGTGTAAATCAAAAAATTAATGATCTAGATTTATTTTGATTTTCTGAAAGGGTGATTGGATTTTTTCAAATAAGAGAGGGGAATTTGGAAGTCCTCCAAATATAAAAATAGAAAATTATGATTATCTAGTTTTTGTTACTAAATTATGCACAAGAAGATGAATAATTTTAATTTTTTTTAATTTCTTATATATAATCAATAAATTTGATAATAAATATATATATAGTACAGCATTTTATTAAAAAACTGTATAGAGAATGTGATCTATTCTGCATGTAGCAGGTGGTTTAATAGCATTCTTTTTATGCTAGCCTACCAAGATTCGGATAGATAAGAATTAAAAAAAAAATTCTAAAAATGAATTGGGTTAATTATATCGGCATGTACGTCTGCAGAAGACAGAAACTAGGAAATAAAATGAACTGACTGAATGACAGTATGTCTACAGAAGATACAACAACTCGGAAATAAAATTTCTTCTAAAAACTAAAAGGTAGAACGTACCCCACGCGTCTGAAAATGGAAAATTGGAAATGGAAGCTCCCGCGAAGTCTTTCCAGTCAACCCTCTTGTCTTGAGTGCATTTTTCCAAGTCTTCTAATGAGTCTTAGCCATTGGATCTTATCAACTTCATCCATTGAGATGGACATGATTTCTGTGTCCACAACAATATCATATTCTATAATAAAAATTCAATAAATAAAATGTCTATGTCGATGACCCACTTCTGTAGTTAATTCCTTTTGGGCAAGACAATGACCTCATCTCTAGCCTACAATCTGCGCAATTTGAATGTTGACTTTCTTCTCAGGGTATGAGAAACACGCTGGGTAATGATTTTTGATTTGTAAAATAAAATCTGTAACTCTTATTTAAATAATAAAATATTCATTTGTGTTTAAGTTTTGTAGACAAAAAAAGGAATATTTAGTTATTTAAATAATTTATTATTATTATTATTAAAATAAGGAATCTATTACTTACAACTTACAAATGAATGAATTTATTATTTAAGAAAATATGAAAAATAATAAGAAACTCCGATGTCGTTATTCTTTCGAAAAATGGGAAGAAAAATTCTTATGCGTATTGTTAGGTTCTGATAAGTTTACTTGTTCCAATATATAACTTGTGAGCATGAGCAAGGTAGCAAATTTTCTCTTGGTCGGGCTGAAAGGAATTTTTTCGTATTTTTATTTTAGTAGTGGGAAAAATAATTGGGGAAGAAGGCTGGGAAGGAAAAAAAAAGAATATTCTTTCTATTTTGATTGTATTTATAAAGCTCTAAATAATTATTAAAGTATTTTTAAGATTAAAAAAGAGAAGAAATTTATAAAGGGAGTAAAAACGGATTTTCAAAGTCAAATATGCATAATCGATTCTATTTTTAAGAAAGGGATGAAGATGGATCCTAAGTCTGGCCCTTAGACCGGTGATGATCACCATTTTTTGACTAATCAATATTGGTTTGTTGGTGAGATGGTGGGTCGGTTTGACAGTAATTTTTGGTTTAAGGTTCCTATGCTTTTGATTTTGATTTTTTTTATTTTTGGTACTATTTTCTCTAGTATCTAGCATTCAATTTTATTTTAGTTTTTTTTTATTATCTTTTTATCCTCTTTTAAGTATTAAAAAAATTGTTAATCAGTTTCTATTTTTTATTAGTAGAAATTCACTTCAAAATTTAAATACTCTTCAAAGTTTAAAATAGAATCTCCCTAAAACTTAATCATTTTTTATTTAAATATTTTCAAATCACATATTAAACCTTAATATTGTGTTCTATACTCATTATCATACTCGTATAAAACTTATGACAAAATAAAGAAAATGCCTCTTAATGACAAAATAATCAAACTATCACTAATTGATAAATTGGGGTATTTCATCGACATTCTCATAGATGGACTACTCCGTATCACAAATATACTACCAACCTTTCTTATAACCTATCTTACCTGTACACGATTTACCTAGGTGACCTCTACATAAATTCATTCCTAGGCTATTTTCCTATAATTACAGTAATCATATCAATCTAGGCTTATTAGACGTATCACCAAACGTATCAATCATTAAAATCCAATAAATAATCATATATTCCATAATCATTGTGAATTTCACTAAAACAAGTATTTGTATAGTTATCATCAAAAATCAAATCATTTAGAAAGAATATAAAAGATATAAATAAAACTTTTCTCATCAAAACTATATTTGGCCTCACAGGCCTTATCAGTAGATCAAATACATCACAGACCATCTATAAATTTTTTAACAACAAATATATATAAAAAAAAAGAAGTAAGAATTTTTATTAAAAAATTTGTTTAGATAAAACATTTAAAGAAAATATTATATGCAAAAATTCACTCGTACTTATGAAGGGTAAGCACTCCTTAATGTTTCCTATGTCACATGGATTCCTCTCTCGAGTTTTCGATACCTATTATATACATATAGATATACCTCAAATATTATTAAGACAACCTACATGCAATGACTATGCTTATTAAACTAAATTCCCTAAGTCGACACCTAACCACTGAGGCTAAATCTATTTATGATCATTTAACCAATTTCTATCAATGAAATTCTATGCCTAAACTCATTATAAAATCCATTTATTGATTCATAACTCTATCCAATTTTCTATTTATGACCTATATATTGTTTTCTCGAAATCAATTCTATTTTTATAAAATTCAACCTTTAATTAATTCATTATAACCCATAAACAGCCTATTCTAACTCAATTTATCCGAATCATCCTTAAATCCTCGAATTCCTCAATAAATAGTAAAACCTATTTTACAAATTATGCATAATTATAAATCAAAATTTCTAAATATCTTAGGAAGCTTATCACAATTTAGAAATGTTCTTAGAAACTTGTTGGAGTCATTGAAAGATAAAACCCTAATTTAACTCCAAACCGTAGCTTATCTCCTTATTGATTTCTTGCCAAAATAATGAAATGAGGGCTTGTTGAAGCTTAACAATGTGGATTTAAGTGAAAAATCAAAGAAAGAAGGAGGAAATTGTAAAAGAGGGTGTGAAGAACTTTCGAGAAAAATAAAGGAGAAATGGGGAGAAGGAAGAGAGGAAAAGAGAGGAGAAGAGAAACGATCGATCCCTACATTTGGCCCTTATTTATAAGGCCCTATGCTCTTGCAATAATGCCTTAAAGAAAAGAAGAAAGGAAGATTTTAGAAGGGGTAAAATGGATAATTCATGGGGAAAGATTTTTTGTGTTTGTATTAAATCCAATCTATTCTTATATTTCTTCATAAAATGTCGATATTTTTATATCATGAATTAATACTTTATCAAAAATATCGACGTAATTATGACAAAAAATTTTTTCAACTCTCAAAAATATTTATGTATTGATGTTAAAATATTTTGGCTTAAAAATATCGATACTTCTTTTGAAAGTGTTTATACTTTTACCAAAAATGTCGATATTTTTTTTGAAAATATTGATGTAGTTTGACTTGTAATTCTTCCTTCAACTCTTGCAAATTTTCAAGCTATCAATATTGAAGTTCTCTGCCTTGAATATATTGATACTTTCTACGAAAGTGTCTATCTGATCCGAATTGTAATGTTCTCTTTAAATTTCAAGAATTCTGGGTGTATTGATATTTCTTTAATAAGTATGATTTTTTTCACAAAAAAATCAATACTTTATAAACCATATTGATATTATGCTTCTGCATCTCTTAAATTTGAAAACTATCATTTAATCCAGTTGTTTAAAACTTTAAAAATGCAAATTTTATCAAACTAATTCTTTAAATTAAATATTAAACCTCAATGTTATGTCAATTGTTTGATATCAACACCTGTGTTTTACTTTTTTAGTTTTTCTTAATTATTCCTTTAATATAATTAAAATTTATAAAAATAAAAATTTTATTTTTTATTACTTATGTTAAAAAAATTTATAAGCTTAATGTAATATAAATACTTTAAAAAATATTATTTGTAATATATTAATATTTTATTTATTTATTATATTTAATAAATAATTGTTATATATTTATTTATATGTACATACAATATAACCCTCTTTAATTTCTCACCGATGCTACAAAATTTTATACCAATTTTTATATCAACACCAATATAAATCACTTATTTTGCATTAAACAAATATAAATTAACTCTAATTTTGTTTCAAAATATTTTTATTTATTATCTATTTTAAGAATAACTATTTATTGAATATATTTATGTTTAGGTATTTTTACCAAGACTCAATCCAAAGGTCTAAACCTATTATTTTAAGATACCAATCTCCTTGAGACCCACAATACGATGACATTCCGAGATATTTTTTTCACAGTGTTAAAGCAGAGGCTCTCATCGATCATATCACCCGAGACCACGTATTCAAGAAAACGTTTCAGATTAGTCATAGTAAATACATATTCAAGGGTGACTAATAATGCTATTATCCGAGATCTCCTTTCAGGGCGTTAAGCGAATAACTATTGTATATGTCATCACCAGAGACTTATGACGTCTCAGAACACATCCACAGGGATCCAAAACTTCAGGGAATTAATTGTCCGACCTCATCAATGTCTAGAATATTCTTCAATACATGTAACATAGTACGACTCTCATGACAGTCACGCCCCTTAATTCTCGTAAGAAATTTTCAGAGCAAGTCAATTAAAGAATGATATATGTTCACGATTATGAATTTTAATAATTACAAGATAACAGAATTTAGAGGGAGGAGAGGTACGTGTCTCTCTTCAGATAAAATGAAATATTCACAATCTACACAGATTTTTTTTTTGAATAAAAAACTCTCTCTTTTGGGATTCATAAATTTTCTTTCTAAGGTTCCCTGATCCTCTTTTTCTTTCTCCTTTTTTATCACATATACAAGCAAAATCTTTATTTACTTAAGTATCAGACGATTTTCGTCGAAAAATTGATTTTACCTCTAAGACTTACTGTGTTTTGTAACTCAAAGAATTATTACGAGAGGACAAAGATAAAGATGATACTTAATATTAAAGACATTACAACTTCTTGCATCAATAATTTATAAAAATAAATATAATAAAAAATCTAGCTACTAAACCAATAATCGTAGTCGACCACCACTGTCACTCACCATTCTGACCATCTTCACAGTCGATCGATGCTACCAAATGACTCTTAATGCCAACCAAAAATTAACAAAACCCAGTTGCAAACAATCATTGGATTGGAGTCACCAAAATTAGCGTCTAAAAATTTTAAACGAATCCAGTTCGATTTATTACCGTTAACGGGGCATTGCAATCTACCACCCCTATAAATTGACTCAGCATCATCAGTTCATTCATATATATTGAAGTTTGATTCATTAATCAAGATTGGCCAGTCAAAACATACAAGATTCAAGATTAGTTTTCTTTAGTTTGTGTTAGTTAATTCTGTTAAAGCAATTGGCAGGTGTCAGGCTGGTTGTGAGCTAAGAAAACTATAAAGATTGTATGTGTTCTTGTACTCAAGAGAGGGAGAGAGAGAGGTACTGAGTTGCTGGAAATTTGAATAAAGCATTTCCTCTGTTTTTCATTTTCCTTCCTCTTGATTCTATACTTGATTCTTTTCTTGGTTATCTGCTTTGTGAATTCTTGAAGTGTTATTGAGTTCTGTGGTTGACAGAACCAAGTTTGTTGTTAGTTCTTAGTTGTTCATTTCTTCTCTTTTCTCCGAGTGACTGAACAAGAATTATTAGTGAAGCTATTAGTCTTGTTGTTTGTTCTTGCTGTATGTGCGTGTGTTTCTGATCTGAGGTTGTAAGGACTGCTGCTGGAGCTGCTGTGAAAGCTGCTGGAGAGCTTCTGTTGCACCTGGTGAAACAACAATATATTACTATCGGAAATTCGATTCCAACCACTGACTTAGATTATTTTATATTAATTAAGTTCTTAAAATAAATTATTTTTACTATTATATTTAAAAAAATAAATAATTATACACATAAGTCCTCATATTCGACTACTTAATAAATAGTTTATTAGAATTATATTTTAAAATAAAAATAACTTTTTATTTAGTCCTTAATTGAGAATATCTCTTATATTTTAATTTTTAAAATTATAATAAAAGTAAAGTATAATTTTACTTTTAATTTCATCCGTTTTAACGGAAAAAACTCACGAATGTAAGTACGGAATGTCATTTTTTTTTTAAATTTGAGTGCTAAATTATGAAACAATGAGGGTGTAGATTTCTTAAACCAATAATTTATATGCTAATTATACAAAAAAGTTTATATTTGATGCTACGTTTACAAAACATATGTTACAGACCAATAACGAATTTTTCCAAATTTCCCCTCATTTTGAAAGCTACTTTTCCAAGTGTCTTTTTATTACTACGACTTCTAATAGGTTACTCCAATACAAAAGTAAAGACGACAAAAACATCCATCCATTTTTCATGAGGTTTTAATTGGATGAGGAAAAGATACTGCAATTTCATGCTTAATACACAGTGAGTGGTTATCGCTGTCTGTCATAAAAAAATAAATAAATAAAAGTTTATCTTTAAGACTGAGGACAATACGTGAGCAATTGTTGACTTGTGTTATTCAACAAGCAAGCAAAGCATTTTTTTTAATAATGGGTTTCAGGTAAACGTAAGACAACAACAAATGGAATAGTGTTTCCATTCCATTCCAGGTCAATGACCGGCAATAAAAGTGTGCATATGTTCTGTTAAAGTTGTTGGTAGTTAACCTGGAAGTTAAAGATATATTTTTTTTTAGATTTTCGTTGGTGGATAGATTTCCTTAGCAGGTTACATTAAATGGTTTATGTTTATGTTTATGTATTTGTAAGAAAACCCAAATTGATGTGGTAAAAAAATAAGAACCTGGGCCCGAACCAGATTCTGAATTGCCTCTATTTTCCTCCTTTCTCAGTGATAGCCCATTGGATTGACAGAATGAAGTTTTATAATCCAGTCTTCACACGCTCACAAAAGAATATACAATGCTCTTATTCGCTCTATTCCCAAGTTGCAAGAAACCAACGTTGACTTGGTACAGAGTTTTGATGCATATGTTTCTTTTGAACGATAGACGAAGTGAGGGAAACAGATTACAACCAAAATATGGGAATTAAGCATATTATTGTACTTACTACAACACATATTAATAACTAGTCCTAGACTCCTAATTTCCCAAGATAGTTAAAAGATCACGGAGTCCTGAACATTCCAACAAAAGTACAAATTCTCTAAAACCACACAACAGCAAATCTAGGAGAAAAAAAAGAACAATTCAAGCAACAATTTTTTTACCACTTCATCTGAAACTCAAGAGGAAACATTACTCCAATTAAAGTAGAATTTTTTTTTTTGCTCGGTGCAGCAGCAATGCATAAAATACATTCTGCACAGGCCACTTTCTCGGGAATTGCTCCATGGATTCCAGGAAGGATAAGACGATTGCAGTGATCTGGGGTGTGAAGGTTCTGATGATAATTGCTGAGTCCCTGCACAAACCGCTTTGATAAGCGTCCTCTTGCCATTTATCGAGCTCTGTCATGGTAGATAAAACAGTGTCTCCCTTCGCTCTTACCATTTCAGGGGGTTTGTTCCTCTACAAATTATTGCCCATCCTTCTTCACTGCTATCACTTCTTGCATTATGGATCATATTCAACACTCTTTCCATTTTGCAATTTTGAGTAGAGCATGCTCTCTAATCGTGCCCAAACGAACCACATGGATGTGATAGCAATCAAGCAATGACTTAAATTTTCCTCAACAATGGCGCTGCTGATTTTTCTCACTCTCTCCTTTGCGTTGTTCTTTCCCACATAAATTATTCCCAGGTTAATCTGGGCAGTATTTGCTACAGTTTTTACTGACTTGGTGAATTGGCTGGTCCACTCTACATTTTCACGCCCATAGAAGCATACATATCTGCCTTCTTTCATCTTTTAGAAAGCAAATAGATCACGGTTTAGTATTAATCTTATGTACATCACAGACTTACTATGGAATAAACTTGAAATTCCGGTAAGGTCAAATCAATGCCATCAACAAGCAGCTCAACGCTCCAAGACTCTGCCTTCCATAGTGTTTCCACTCTTTCAGCAGTGAAAAGGAAGGCCAAATTTAACATGTTGAATGCATTTTGGTTCAAAACTTTTCCTTGTGTATCCAATGGCACTAGGATTCCCTTCTTTGAAATTTCCACACTTCCTTGACGTACTTCATGACTGCAGGTTCAATAATGGAAGGGTGTTGAAGATTGTCCCATGGCATCATTGCTTGCCGTTGTTCAAATTTTTGTTGAAACCGATCATTCCAAGTGATTGGCCTGTCGACCATTGGAAGCCATACAATTTCATAGTTATACCCTTGACTTGCTTTGGTGACATTGTACATTTGTTCAAGAACTAAAATTTCTTCATGGGAATATCAAGGCTTGATATGAGCAGTAAGACATGCTTTCTCCTCAATACTTTATTATGAATCTGCTTGCATAAACACAACGTAAGTCTAATGTTTCAAATACAATTACAGAATTTGTAAGCAGAAGAATGCACATAAACGAATTTTGCAACGACCTGTTCTTGGTGGAACCATCCACAAGAGGTTGAATATCATCCTGGTAGGGGTGTCTATCGGGCCGGAACCGGCAGTTCCGATCCGGTTTGGTCTGGGTCGAAAAACCGGGGAGGGTGGAACCTGCTCGAACCGGTAGCCATAACGGGCCGGGCCGGTTTCACGGTTCATATTTATTGAAACCGGCCCGGAACTGAAAAGTGAACAATGATGGATCAGTCTGGATCGGCTCCGGTTCAGGAACGGTTTCGGTTTCGGTTTTGGGTTAGTTCTAATTCAACCTGTCGGTTCACTGTCTTTTTTTTTTTATTTTTTTATTTTATTAAACGGGTTGAACCAAACCGCACTTCCGATTAAACCTATCCGGTCAGTGGTCACACGGACCCGACCGATTTTGGACCGGATTGTCGGTTCCAAATATGTGAAACTGACACGGCCCGTTTATATGGAC
Source organism: Trichilia minutiflora (assembly GCA_035590515.1). Classification (NCBI taxonomy): domain Eukaryota; kingdom Viridiplantae; phylum Streptophyta; class Magnoliopsida; order Sapindales; family Meliaceae; genus Trichilia; species Trichilia minutiflora. Next base: position 5,452,574 of record JAVXUL010000016.1, on the reverse strand, counting down.
CCGGAACCGGTCCGGCCCGTGTGAATAATTAATCGAATCAATTCGCACCGAATTTTTGATGGACCGGATCAGGTCAATTTATGGATCAACCTGACCCGTTAGACACCTCTAATCCTTGACATACATCAATGCTTTGAGAACCTTCATGTTGTCCCGGTGCACTGTTTGAAGAAGGCGTACCAGATTATGATAAGTTTCTATTTGCCTCTTCTCATCTTCATCTCGTGTCAAGTGTAATTTATCCTTTATGAAACATTTGTAACTTTGGAAAATTTTGGATATATAATAAAATCAAGGAGGAATCAGAAGAATTCCATTTTTCTTTTTTAGATCTACTGAACCTTTCCAAAAGGGTATCAAATTCCCGTAGCATATCAAAATACTATTAAGGAAAATTTTGTAATTTCTAATTGTTTATTTTTAAGGGCTCAACAATTTGTTGATAGCAAACAGTGATTTGCTTCTTGAGGTCGTCATATATGCTGCGACTTTATGAGCCAAGCTTGATAGCTCCCATGTCTCAGTGGTTGATGCAGTATGACTGAAATGAGTGACAGACTGCTAAATTTTGTGTTTCGAAGGTGATCATGTTGTGATCTTAGACCACTTACTCAGTTTTCAACCCCATGTTTCTTGTCATCTGTGAAGCGCAAGCTGCGATACTTCGAATGGTCCAATAGGCAGCTGCTGGAATATGAGCCATGGCAATGGTCATAGCTTGTGTGTCCGTTAATATATTGAGAAGGTTATATTGAGAAGGTAACTGCTTGAACTCAATAACGCACTTGGTTAAATCCTACATGGCCTGGACGAGTTTGTTGAGTGCATCAAATTGAGTCTTTAAAATGTTATAATGCTCTAAAATGTGTGGCAGTTCCTTGAGCCACAGATTTTGCAAGTGAATTTTTAGTGAAAGCTGAGCAACAAGCCAGAATTCTCCATAATTCACAGCAAAAGCTGCCAGGCATAGCACCATTTTTGCATCCCATGAATGGTTCGAAAGAGTGTGGAACAAAGCCATGGTGGTTGCATGCGCATCCCTCCTCCTGTGCACTTGCATGATATCTGCAAATACATGCACACACGTTAGTTATCAATCAGGACGAAGAAAGGCTATGGAACATGGATATTATGGTTATTTAGATCCTATGACATATAAATTAACATTTTTTAAAAACATTTTATAGCTTTTGAATGCTTTTCTTAGCATAGTTGTAAGCAGCAGAAACTTTTACTCTTAACCACACAAACTGTAATATGATATCACTTTAAAAAATGTTAGAAACAGTATTGATACATCCAAATCCAATAATACTTGTGTGAATACAATCACCAACCACCAAAAACAGAAAAAATTCCCGAGTCACTCAAACCTTCTCCAGACCAATTCATGAAAGAATATGACCAAAGTAATGGTGACATGTAAGGTTATGTTCTTTGATGAAAGAATACAATTAATGATAAAAAGGCACCATTAAATAAAGGTTGTAATTATTCAATGAACAATTGAATTAATTCGTTCTTACATTTGTCTATAAATAGACAAGCAAAGGTAAGAGAATTATGATAAGAAAGGACCAGAAAAATACATAGAATTGCATTGAAGAAGAAAGTGTGAAAGGCCTAGAGAAAAAAACTTAGAGAATTCATTAAAAGTCTTGGTTTCACATTCTATCTTTGGGTTTTGGATGTCCCTGCATGCAACCAGCAGTCTCATGACAATATCAACAAATTTTAACAGTAATATCAGAGTTGGAATTGTTTCAGAGAAAGTCCAAATAAAACAGAAACTTCTTCTTCAAATTACGATTAGATTTTAGAATTATTTCGAGTGTTCTTTGGTCCAAACGTTTTCTACTCTTCAAAATGAATCTAACGAGATCAATTTTGCCAGAAACAGAAGTTGAAAATGGTCAGAAAAGCAAAAAACTAGAAAACCACATACGCGCAAAGGTTAAAAAGGCGAGTGGAGACACATAGGCCATAGGCATGTGGTGCATGTGCTGACTGGTCCATACTAGTCCATACCCGGCTCAATTGAATTTGATTCATGTAAATCTAGACACAATCTGATCCGGTCCAATGTCGGTTTAAGAAAACCCGATTCAACTCGATTCAAATCTGGTTTAGACTGAACTAACTCGAACCAGACCATTTCTATTCCTAATTCAGTTCACTCAGTTTTTAATCTAACCAGACCATCCAGTTCAATCTATTTCCAATTCAATCGAATCGATCGTTTTCTCAGGCTCGGTTTAGGGCCTAAACTAGCTTCAATTAAGCCAAAATTTGATATCTCAAGGTTTTTCGATGTTTGGGATTGATTTGTGATCTTAGAATTTTGATTTAAGCATTCAAAATTTAAAAATCTTTAGAAATACAAGGATAACGTATAGAAAAACATCAGTTTTGCACTATCTCAGATTTTTACCACGTCAAGGTAAGATTGGTTTTACTATTTTTGACTTATGTGTAAAAGAAATAAGTGCTGCAAGATAAATCCAAGGTCCGATGCCACTTCGACTCATGCATATACTAAAAAATTCAAAGGTCGTGTACACGGGATAATTAAGGGTTATTCTAACTTCTGAACAAGAAAATGTGAAGAATCCTAAGAAGCAATATTTACAGTAGTTTCGGAATGAGTATGAAATTAGGTTATTGAAACCTAATTATCTGTGAGCTAATTTATATAGTTTTAATTTATTTATTTATATATGTTGTGTTATTTTATATAATAATTAATAAATTTGATAACATAATAGCTATATTAGTAACTTCATATAAAATATGGTTACAAAACCCATGTTATTATTTCTAAGTTTTAAGAAATAAATTAGTGTCAAAATATGAAGTATAAATTCATTGGTTATGTTAAAAAATAGAAGTGGTTATCATTAAAATAATAAGGATACTATAGAAAGTAGCGATGTTCTATTTATAGAAATAAATAGAGATAATTATTTCTAATAAGCTACTTGGATTACTTAATGAAATTGAGATCTTTATCACTTTATAGTAAATTATCAATGATAGTAATATAAAAATCGTTGCTAATCTTATAACTCTCACACAATCTAGTAAAAATGTGCAAGTTAGTGGAAGAAAAAGAAAAAGAGAATCTTCTTAATGATTGAAAGATCATTGTGTGTTTATTATTGATAAAGAAAATCAACTAAATGATGATTCCAAAACTTATAGCGATAATATAAGACAATTTGATTTCAAAGCACGACAATTATCTATGAAAGATAAATTAGAATTTATTGAGTAAAATTACGTTTATAAATGAGTTGATTTAACTATGAAAGAAAGCCCATTAGATATAAATGGGTACTAACGAAAAAGTTAAAGACTGATGGAAGTCTAGACAAATATAAAGCTAGATTGATATAAAGACTATACGCAAAAGCTTAGGATAAACTTTGGAGATACTTATTTAGCAGTAGTTAAGTTCACATCCATTTGAATTATCGTGACAATTGTTCTACGACAAAGACCTAGGTGTGAGATCAATTCACGGTTAGTCAAGGTATGATCATAATTGTGATGGAGGCTCAGGTAAGGTTAAATTACAGTCAATTAAGGTATGACAGTAATTGTTTTGTGGTAGAGGCTCAAGTGTGGAGTCAAGCCATAGTTGAAACGTAGTACTTGGACTAGTACGATTAAAGTATAAATAGTACTTAATTAAATGTGACAATCCTAGACTTTTTGGTTTAGAATAAATTAAAGGAAGAGATTTATATGTCACAACAGAGCATTTTTTGGTTAAATGACATGAATACAAAGTCTATAAATTAAAAAGGTCTTGATACTAAACACAGGGTATTTAAAATTTTATCAGACAATCCTAGATTTTGGATACAAAATGATTTCTTCGGATCATTGTGTTTACAGTTGATAATACCAAGAGAAAATATCTATACTTTCATTGTATATGGATGATATTTAGTTGGTCAGTAATAGCTTGGTACAAAGTTCGATATGAAAAACATAGGTGAAGCATCTTATATTCTGAGAATTAAAATTATCAGAGACAGAAATCAAAGATGCTATATCTAAATTAAGAAAATTATCTAAAAAAAAATATTTAAACAGTTTAATATGAAAAATTATAAATCGATAAGTACACCCACGTGTAAGTCAATTATTTTAAGTAAAGAGTTATGTCCTTAAAATAAAATTGAACTGAAAGAAATGCAAAAAATACTTATGTTCAGGCCATTGGAAGTCTAGTATATGTAATTACTACAACAAGATTAGACATATCACATGAGTGAGAGTAGTAAGCAAATATCAATTAAATCTAGAAAAAGAATATTAGCAAGCAATAAAAGGGATTATTAGGTATCTAAAAGAAATAAAAGATTTGAAATTCTGCTTGGTTTATATGATTTAAAACTTATTGGATCTTGTAATACAAATTTTTATAAGATCAACAAGTGGCAATATGTTTTATAGTGAAACAAGAATTTCTTAATTAAATAAAAAAATAAGAATGTGTTGCTAAATCCATCATAAAAATAGAATATATCTTAGGTAGTACAGTAAGATAGAATTATCGTATGGATAGTACAGTAAACAGCACAGTTGTATGGACTAAAAGATATGTTAATAAATTATAATTTGATTTATCTAAAGTATATATAGATATATTATATGATGTAATAATAAGTCTACTATCTATTTGAGTAAAAGTGGAGGGAAAAGCTCCAAAGGAATAATGAAAATTAAAGTTAACTAGATACCATTAAAAGAGAAGATAGCCAATCTTATAACCAAAAGATTGTTTATGAAGGAAGTCAGAGAGAGTATGTAACTACTTTAGGTTTAGAATCATTTAGATGTGTAGTTAACATGCAGAAAGATATTATTCACTAAGTATCAAAGACGCTTGAGAAAATAATGATACAACTCTATATGATTTATTTGTGTATATTGGTCGGAGAAAAGATAGAGGTTACTATAACGAGGTTAACAAGGGTTACAATAAATTATCATGGATTTGAAAGTTCGTATAGAGATATTAAGATAAATTTATGTAACAATAGGTGTTTAGTGTGTGTAAGTTGCTTTAAAAGTTAAATGCAAACGGTATTTTCTTAATTTCAATTGTGGTGTCATTTTACGGTTATAAAATATACATACTATAATTTTTGTGATTTAGTTATGGTATGGTAATGATGATTGGTTATGCACTGTCACGCCCCGACCCTAGTCGGCCACGTGACAATCGCCGCGAATCCCATAAATACATCCTATTATTTAGAATGCACCTCTAGAACCCGCAAGGCATTAGTACCTGTTTTCAACCTCATTAACCAACAATAAGATAAAATAAAAGAAAATGGAAGATTTTAATCACATTAACTTCAATCTCAGTATTTTTACAAAATACAATACATAGTTCTCATGGCCAAGCCAAATACATA
>JAVXUL010000016.1:5436403-5447039 GCA_035590515.1 Trichilia minutiflora | reverse complement strand
ATGTAATTAATATATTAAATCCAAGGAATCTATTATTATTATTATTTTTTTAAGTTAAGGAATCTATTAGTTATAAATTATAAATTGATAAATTTATTATTTAAGAAAATATTAAAATTCATAAGGGACTCGGATGTTATTACTCCTTTAAAAACATTAGAAGAAAAATTGTTCAACGTATTGTTGGGTTCTCTTAAGTTGTTCAAACGTATAACTTTTTGAATACTATTTTTCTCAGTCTATTTTTCTATTGCTATGACTTATAATACAAATAAAAGGAAAGAAGACAAAAACATAGGATATCCGCATCCGCTTGACTTGGGGTGCTTGACTTGGGGTTTTGATTGGGTGAAGAAAAGAGATGGCAACTTCATGGTGATGGTGGGGATGATAAAGCCTATGTGAATATAATGAATGATCATAGCTGTCTGCCATAAAAAAATAAATAAATAAAAGTCTATAAATATTTTTTGTCAAATCTTATAATTTGGCAGTTAGGACATGTCTTTCGTAATTTGTCGGGTCTGTATATGGGCTTAGTGTTATGTTAAAAAGATGAACATGAACAGAGGATGCCTGAGGGCAAATATGTTAGCAATTATTGACTGGTCCAACAAGCAAGCAAAGCATTTTTATTTTCCGTTTCTTTTCTTTTCCTTTTTTTTTTTTTCCCATAATGGGTTTGGGTAAATATAAGACAACAACAAATAGAGTAGTGTTTCCAATTCCATTGCAGGCCATTGGCCGGTAATAGTTCTATGTGTACATGTGTTCTGTCCAGGTTGTTAGGACTTAGGAGTCAACCTGGTACAAAACATCAAAGAAGTTAACTACTTCTTTGGGGGTTTTCATTGGTGAATAGATATCCTTATAAAATTTAAATGTGTTAATTTAGATAAACTTATTATATTTGTACTTTATGAATAAATTTATAATATTTTTTATATTTATTTGAATACGATTTATTTATTAATCGTATCAAGAACCTTCAATCCAAATATAATTCATTTATTAATCATAACATTCTTTTAATAATCGTGTCATCTATTTATTAATCGTATCATTTATTTTTTAAATAAGTGATATAACACAATATAATTAGATTATTAGTTTAATTTAATCTATTTAATTTATTTAATTAATTAATATAAAATTTATTTAATTATTTATTTATTAATTAATTAATTATAAAATAAATATTAAATATAAATAAATAAAATTATTATATTAAATAATTATTTATTTACGTATAATTATTCATTTAATTAATCGTATTTTAAATAAATAAACTAATTCAAAAGATTAAATCTGAATATGATACAATTATTAATAATATAATATAAATATTATTATAATATTATTCATATCAAAAATTTTAAATTCAAATTCATTTACTTATATAGAATTCGTACTAATCGTGTTATCAATATTGTATTAGATTGTTTTAGTACGTACACATATACATCCAAAATGATGTGGGAAGTTTAAAATACTAAATTGCCTCGATTTTCGTCTTTTCTCAGTGTTAGCCCATTGGACTCATAGATTTCAGCTTTGTAATCCAGTCTTCGCAAGAATTTAGAAGGCTTCTACTAGTTCTATTCCTAAATTGCAAGAAACAAACGTTTACTTGATACAGAGTTTCAATACAAATGTTTCTTTTGAACAATCCACGAATTGTGGGAAACAGATTACAAGCCAAAATATGGGAATCAAGCACTTTGTACTTACTACAACACACATTAATAAGCAATCCTAGACTCCTAATTTCTCAAGATAGTTCATAGGTGACGGAGTCCTGAACATTTCAACGAAAATACAAATTCCCTAAAACCACACATAACAGCAAAGCAAGCAAGAAAGAAAAAAATAACAATTCAACCAACAATTTTGTTACCACTTGATCTGAAACTCAAGAGGAAACATTATTCTAGTTAAAGGTAGAATATTTTGCTCAGTCGGTGCAGCAGCGATACATAAAGTACATCTCCATGGTACGGCCACATTCTGCACAGGCCACCCTCTCTGGAATTGCTCCATGGATACCGGGAAGGATAAGACGATTGCAGTGATGCGGTGTGTGAAAGTTCTGAAGATAATTGTTTAGTCCCTGCACAAAACCACTTTGATAAGCGTCCTCTTGCCATTTTTCGAACTCTATCATGGTAGTTATAGCAGTGTCTCCCTTCGCTCTTGATATTTCAGGGGTTGTTCCTTTACAAAATATTGTCCATCCTTCATCACTGCCATCAAAACTAAGTATTGTCGTCACCTCTTGCATTATGTGATCATTTTCAACACTCTTTCCATGTTGCAATTTTGAGTAGAGCATGCTCTCTAATCGTACCCAAAAGAACCACATGGATGTGAGATCAACCAAGCAATGACTTAAATTCTCCTCAACAATGGTGCTGTTGATTTTTCTTACTCTCTCCTTTGCGTTGTTCTTTCCCACATAAATCATTCCCAGGTTAATCTGAGCAGCATTTGCTACAGCTTTTACTGACTTGGTGAATCGCCTGATCCACTCGACATTTTCACCTCCATACAAGCAGACGTATCTCCCTTCTTTCATCTGTTAGAAGGCCAATAGATCACAGTTTAAGTATCATAATCTTATGTACATCACATAGACTTACTATGGAATAAGCTTAAAACTGAAATGTAGGTACCCATTCCAGTAAGGTCATGTCAACGCCATCAACAAGCAGCTTAAGGCTCCACGACTCTGCCTTCCATAGTGTTTCCTCTCTTTCAGCAGTGAAAGGGAAGGCCAAATTTCTCCAAATCCGTAACATGTGGAATGCATTTTGGTTCAAAATTCTTCCTTGTGTATCCAATGGCACTAGGATCGCCTTCTTTGAAAATTTCCACACTTCCTTGATGTACTTCGTGACTGCAGGTTCAATAATGGAGGGGTGTTGAACAGTGTACCATGGCATCGTTGCTTGCAGCTGCTCAAATTTTTGTTGAAACTGGTCATTCCAAGTGATTGACCTGTCAACAATTGGAAGCCATACAATTTCATAGTGATACTCTTGACTTGATTTGGAGTCATTGTACACCTGCTCAAGAACGGAAATTTCTTCGTGGGAAATATCAAGGCTTGATATAAGCAGTAAGACATGCTTTCTCCTCAATACTTCAATCTGAACCTGCTCGCATAAACACAAATCAAGTATAATGTTTCACATACAATTTGAGCCAGAAGAATGAAACAGAAAGGAATTTGGCAACGAACCCTGGTCTTAGTGGAACCATCCACAAGAGGTTGAATATCATCCTTGGCATAAATCAATGCTTTGAGAACCTTCATGTTGTCCAGGTGTATTGTTTCAAGAAGGCGTATCAGATTATGATAAGCATCTGTTTGCCTCTTCTCATCTGCATACCGTGTTAAGTGTTATATATCCATTATGAAACATTTGTAACTGTGGACAAATTTGGATAATAAATTCAAGGAAGAATAAGAAGAATTCCTTTATCTTTTTTCAAATCTACTGAACCTTTCCAAAGTATTATCAAATTCCTATAGCTTATAAAATTACTATTAAGGAAAATTTCGTAATTTTTAATTGGGTATTTTAAGGGCTCACCAATTTGTTGATAGCAAACAGTGATTTGCTTCTTGAGGTGCTCATGTATGCTGCTGACCTTATGAGCCAAGCTTGATAGTTCCCATGCCTCAGTGGTTGATGCAATATACCTGAAATGAGTGACAGACTACTGCTAAGTTTTGTGTTTGGAAGGTGATCATGTTGTGACTGTGGACGACTTACTCATTTCCAAACCCTATGTGGCTTGTAATCTGTGAAGCGCAAGCTACGATACTTCGAACGGTCCAATAGGCAGCTGCTGGAATATGAGCCATGGCAATGGACACTGCTTGTGTGTCAGTTGAAATATATTGAGAAGGTAACTGTTTGAACTCAATAACACGCTTCGTTAAATCCAACATGGCCTGGATGAGTTTGTTGAGTGCATCAAATTGGGGTTTTAAAGCATTATAATGCTCTAAAATGTTTGGCAATTGCTTAAGAAGAGCCACAGATTTTGCAAGTGAATTTTTAGTGGAAAACTGAGCAACAAGCCAGAATTCGCCATAATTCACAGCAAAAGCTGCCGAGCATAGCACCATTTTTGCATCCCATGAATGTTTCGAAAGGGTGTGGAACAAAGCCATAGTTGTTGCATGGGCATCTCCTCCTCCTGTGCACTTGCATGATATCTGCAAATACATGAATACATGTTTGTTATTGATCAGGACGAAGAAAGGCTATGGAACGTTAATGCTACGGGGACCCCATGAGGATATTATGGTCATTATGATCCTATCAAATACAAATTAAAGCCCGAGCATTTTTAATAACATTTTATAGCTTTTGAAAGCTTTTCTTACCATGTGAATAGTAGAGATTTTTTGCTTTCTTATTAAAGTTAACATAAGCGGCACAAACTTCTAGTCCTAACCACACAAACTGACTGTAATGGAATACCACTCTAAAAAATGTTAGAAACGTTATTGGTACATCCAAATCCAATAATACATATATATATGCAGGGATGTTCAAAATACGAACCTCGCAAGAGATCTTGTGTATTATATAAGACACTGCTTCAAGGATGTCGTCGGAAGTAACCGTGTAGGCATTGTCCTCCAATGTGTCCATTCGCTCATGTGCGCCCTAAAAAGAAATCACAGCACATAACATGTATAGCTACGCATATAAGTAAAACCAAAGAGAGTGAATGGGATAATTAATTAAGTGATACATTGAGTACTCCATCAATGCTAGGAGTAGCACGAAGCAAAATGTCCTCAGTGATTTTGAGAATGAGCCTGACATCAATTTCACGACCGTCCGGAGCATGGGTGGCCTGAACTTGTTTCATCATTGCACTGTCATCGGATGTTGAGAACACCCTTCGCTCACTACGAGTCAAAACTTCCTGCATTTTTTGAGACTCTGCTGTGTTTGCCGGGTCTGGTGAAACAGAATTGCTGTAATGTGAATCTTGTGTTGTTTTCCAGTTACGCAATCCTAGATTTTTATAGAGATGAGAGGAGGGAATAAAGCTAGAAATAATTGCAGAGGTTCCTTGCAATGGGGTGTAAACAAAGCTAAAGGCGAAATATATAGAAACATTAATGAAACATAGTTGGATAAGCTAAAATACCTTTAGAAATGGTGGCCCCTGACTTTGTTGCAAGCAGACTGAGTAGATCAAATCAATTAAACTTCCTGAATTTTTTGCATGAACTGCTTTCATAAATCAATAGTAATTATATCACATTCCTTTTTTTTTTTTTTATAAATTCCACACATCTAAAAGTCCATCTCATCTTAAACACACCTTAAACTTGGAACATATACGAGCATTTGCTTATATTATTCCTACTATTCATCTGAAGCCCGCTGAATCTCTAAAGACATACAACACATTTTGCTAAATATGTGGGACTTTGGATGAAGAATATGAACTACTACTTTATAATACTTTATAAAGATTTAATTTATGGTAGAGGTAATACCCCTAATCAATATTTTTTTTTTGATACAAAGAAACTCACATACACTCAATTATTATTTTAACGTCCAGTCATACTTGGGATCAAGCACCTATCTCACGGGTATGTATTCGCAGATCACACGGTATCCGTCCTGCGTCCAGCCATACCCAGAACCAAGCACCTACCCCGTTGTTATGTGTTCACAGATCACACAACGCCCGTCCTAAATCCGATTTTCAACGCAGTGTCCAGCCATACCCGAGACCAGACACCTATCCCGTAGATATGTGTTCGTAGATTACACGGTGCCTGTCCTGCATCCAGTCATACCCAGGACCAAGCACCTACCCCGTGGATACGTGTTCACAGATCACACAGCGCCCGTTCTGAATCCGGTTCCCGACGCAGGTACAGGAATCACGCACAGTAATATCAAGTATAGAATAAAACCCCGATCTAACCCCTTGACATTTCAATAAAAAGAATATTAGGATAGGACCTTAAAATCCCAAACCCAACCCTACCATCAAACCATCCGGGTGATTCAAATGCCAGGCCCAATTGAACTTTACACCTAATCAATATATAAATTATTAAAATGCCATGTGATTCACAATAGTATGTAATATAGAATGCATAAAGGTAGTTGCTTGGGGTATATCAATCAAATTCTTTTTTATATAAAAAGAAAAAGAGTAGAAGCTATAGCCACAGGCAGAAGACAGAGCATGACTAAGACCTGTAAATTATTGTCTTGTAGGGTCTTCTTTTTGACTAAAGGCAAAATTCTATTTCTGAGATAATATAAATGGACAATATTATTTATTTTTTCTTTCGAAAAGAAAAAGAAAGAAGAAAGAAGAAAGAAGAGACGGATACGATCAATTATAATTTTTTCTTAATTAATCATACTATCTTTTAGGAAGTAACTAATAACTTATTCAATGAATTTTTACATTAAATTTTGTATGAATAGTGAAACATTAATCAATTGTTAAGATTCCAATAAAATATTTGAATTATTGGGATGGCAACTAACTATCAAAATGTAGAGAAAATAACAAATTATAGATTAGTGATTATTAATGGAAGGCACCAACCGATGTGGCTTGGTGGTGGAGAGAGTGCCGTGGACGGTGAACGGTCTTGTATTTGATTTTTAAAAAATATATTTTTTATAAGAATTTGAGATAGTCAATAAATTTTAACCTGATCTGTATAATAATCCTAATACGATTCCATAATATAAAAGAGTATCGAATTGAACGATCCGATTGAGTATAATAAATATAGGTATTTTTTATAAAAGAAAAATTATTAATAAAAGATTAGAATATTAATTAGAGGAAAATGAGGAAGTTCATCAATTTTATTAAAAGAGCATATTTTAATATAATTAATTTTTAATTATAAATAAATTAGTTTATACTTAATAATAATAATAAAGTTACTACCATTATTTAAATAACATTTCATCCAACGTTATTTAGCATACCAAATAGTATTACCACGTATATTATAAAATATTAAAGTGTTGCTGAAAAGGGACCATAGCCCACGTGTTTAGATCCCTCTCCACTGCCAACAATTCAGAAATGGAACCATGAACCATTTTTTCCAAAGGCCCATCTCACCAAACACGAATTTGGGAATAACAACTTTATCCCTTTTTTTAAAATAAATAAAAAGTAAATCATGTAGGATGTGGATGGATTTTGATAAATTCTTTCTTCAAATTTTTTAATTGTTGTTTTTGATAAACTGTTAAGAGTTATTGACATTTTACCCCCAATAGAAATAGTACTGGATAAGTAAACATCCAAGTACCTTCGAAACCAATAAGACTAATAGATATGATGCACACATGATGTTTCCAAAATAGACTAGTAACGACATAAAAACTCTATTAAGGAAAATATCAATTAAAACCATATTTTCCAAATTAATAACTATTTACCTCATAAAGATATAATTCTATGAAATCAAACTCTAATACCTTGCCTTTAATTTCTAATATTACATCTTTTTTTCTTAAATATTTAATTGAGTATAAATAAGTTTTAATAAACAATATGAAACCTCCCCAAGGGTGGGGTAGAACTTATATAAGTTTCGTATCCCAGATTCGATTTTCACCACAAGATTCTCTTTATTGAAGTGTCAAAGGGATCAGATTAGATATTTTATCATATATTTAATACCACCACATGTGGTTCTTGTGCAAATATATTATGATTTATAACGGCTATCAGGTGATCTGTAAAACCCCGTCCTTAAAAAATGTATCAATCCCGTATTCGACTGGATGTCTCGATGATAATTGGGTGTAGAAGTTTTTCATATATAAAAAAAAAATAAACAATATGATTATTTAGTAGAAAAATAGAGAAACTAATATATCTAATTATATAAAATTGTTTTAAACAAAATTTATTTATTTTTAAATAAAAAAGTATATATACTTTCTCATAAATTTTAAATATATTATCAAAATCTAAATATACTAGTTTAATTCATAAATTTAGACAAAAAGTAACAATAATTTGATACACTTAACTTCGAAATTGTTTATAATTAAGAAAAATTATAATAATTACAATAAAAAATAATATAAAACGTATAATTGACTAAATATTAAAAGGGTATATGTTATTTATGTTTATTTTTATATAATAATTAATAAAAAATGTTGAATAAAGTTATTTTAAAAATTATCATAATCAATTAAATATTAATTAATTTGGATATAAGATTGTTTAATGGTTTTTAATAATTAATTTAATTAAAATATCAGTAATTTTATCCAAAAATTAATGAATTAAAGAGACTTATGACAGGATTTTATTATTTCTATTAATTATTTATTTAAGAGTTAAGTGTATTAAATTATTTATATATTTATTTAAATTCATGAATTAAACTACTATACTGATATCTACATGGATAGTTTTAAAATTAATCAGACTAAAGGATATATTTGACCAATATTAAGTGCGTTTATATTCTTTTCTTCTTAAAATTAAATATATTTTATGTAATCTTTTTATACAATTGAATATATTTTTTATTTTTTATTAAAATAATGATATTAGCTATTAGGATTTATTTATATATAACTGAATCTTTAAGAAACAATTTACAATATTAAAAATTAAAGGCAATTTTTATTAGGACTAGGCAAATGATATTATTATGATATAAATTACTATTTATATGAAATAAAGGGGGTTATATGCTATTTACCCGAACATAGGCTTGCCATCCGCTGCTACTCCACGGAATAATGGTGTCTATCAGGCCCAATTCAAAGGTTTTGGGCTAGATCAGGTTGGATCAAAAAATTGAAAAAAGTAAAATAGGCCCGAATCAGTAGTCATAATAGGCCAATTTTATGATTCGTATTTATTGAAATCGGTTTGAAATCGAAAAAGAAACAGTGATGGGGCCGGTTTTGATTTAACCCATCGATTCATTTGTTATATTTTTTTTATTTATTCGACAAGTTAAACCAGTCCGAATCGCTAGGTCAGTGACCACACATGCTCGGTCAGTTTCGAACTGAGTTGTCGATTCTAAATATCTGAAACCAGCACACCCTATTTATATAGATTCAAAATCGATTCGATTCATGTAAATAATTCACCGAGTCAATTTGGACCTGATTTTTGATAAAACCGGTCCGACCCGACCTGTTTAATTAATAAAATTTATATTTTGAAAAATAAAAAATTTATAAATTATATTTTAATTTTTTTAATTTTCATAATTTTATAAAGATCAGGGATATGATAGTTATTATGCTACATAAAAAGACAAAAAACTAAAAAAAATTAATTTAATAAAAGTATTTGTTGAGACATTCAAATTTCATAAAGGTTTTTGCCATTAAATATAAGATAGGGGTAATTATCATTTAATAAAATTTTAAATTATTACAGTTATCATGTCCTAGTATGTGAGATTCATATGTGACATCCGTCACAAACTCATGATATATATCTTATAACTTATAATATATACTAAAAATCTGTAAGGTATTTAGATATATGATAAAATAAATCAAAACACACCCCTAAATATATTCAAATCAATCACTGCACAACTAATTTTTTTTTAATTTCAAATTATTCCTCAATATACATTCAAAAATCAACTCACAATATTTCAATCCAAAATTCAATCAACTCCAAAACCAAACTCTATTCAAATATCTTATCTCAAATCAGAAATCGGAACATATTTCTAAAATAACTAAATATTTTAAATAATTCTAAAACCAATTATAAAATCTATTGACTACTTAAAAAAATATAACTCGTCCATCATCACAAATTTTACAAACTTAAATAATTCATAAATTTACATCAATTTATTTTAAATTTCAATCAATAGATAAATATCATAAATTAAATACATAAATAAACTCAAATGAGTTTTTAGTGGATCTCTTATCCTATAGGGAGTCAAGATAAGGGAATTATATGTGATAGTATTGCAAATATGTTATAGCTCTGTCACTTTTATCTTTCTAATGTTCGATGTGCGTGAACCTGAAAAGTGAAGGAGGTAAGTATGCAAATGTATATTCAATTACTAACTATATATGTATATAAAGTAAAAAGTGAGGGAGGTGAGTATATGGATGTTGTCACACCCTAATCCGTGGGGTTCACCTGTGATAGATGTCACAGACCTCCAGGATGTACTCTAACACAGAGAATACCCCCTGTAGGCCTGTAAGACATTCACAAAATCCTGATTTTCAAAATACTTTCAATACCAAATCAATCTAACACCCAAACTCAGAAGGTATATATATGATCATAAGCACTACAAAATATATTCAGAATACATAGTATAGATAAAACATTCATCCTGAATAAAATCCATGGAGTCAATATGCTCTAAAACAAATGTAAAATATTTGTTACAAATCTGTTTCTCACTCGTCAAATATCCATAAACAAATAAAACACAAAAGCTACCGGTGGACTAAGAACTCTGTCAGGTGAGTCAATCTGGCTATACCTGAGCCTTCAACGCGAAACAATCACCACCACCGTAACTCGGACCTAGCGCGTACCCTGAAACTGAGAAGTGAGGGGGGTGAGTATACGGGAATAT
>JAVXUL010000016.1:5419654-5436303 GCA_035590515.1 Trichilia minutiflora | reverse complement strand
AGATAAATACCAATTAAAATAAATGGAAAAGAAAATGAAAAATATAAATATTTTCATTTTTCATTATTTTTGGCAAGAAAATTAAAGAATTTCCATTTCTCTCTCACCAAAAATTCGGCCAGCCATGGGAAGACCTTGAGGATGGTGTAAAGTGAAGAGGATCCATAGATTTGGCTCTCATCTTCATCAAAAAGAAATGCTACCAAGTTGTCTACTAAAAGCCCTAAGGTTAGCACACTTGATTTCCTTTATTTTCATGGAATTTAGCCTAAGGTTTTGGCATGAAAAACTTACATTTATTTATGATTTAGGCCATAGAACCTTCACCTATAAATCGATCTTTTTTAGGTTTTTGATTTAGCTTCTTAGGTTTAACTATCTTAACATAAGTTAGACATATCCAAGACTTCATGTGATTAAAACTTGGTCATTTTCTATACTATGTCTTATATGATGTTTTGAAAACTATGTTAAATAAAGTCTTATTTAATATGTAAATTATAGTATTAAGGGCATATCTTTAAAGATATGTCGATAAATCTATAAAGCTCATCATTATCCTACCTTATCAAATAAGGTATAATTTCTCTTTTCTGGTACACTATCATACTAAGGTGTATAATGAGGAGTCAACTAAGATATTATGCCATTAATCTTAAGAAAATCTAGAAATTTAATCCTTAAGCATTCTTTATTATGATTGGATTATAATGTTTTAATACTCTTTTCTATTTATTTCTCTACTTCTCCTTTGAATTCTTTAAACTTTTCAAAAAATTAAGATTTGTACTTTATTAAGTACACATAACCATACCATGAATGATCATCGATAAAATTTATGAAGTATAAGAAATCACCTCTAGTCATTTCACTAAATAAGTCACACACATCTATATGGATCAATTTAAGAATTTTATTGGCTATTTTTCCTTGACTAATAAAGGATAATTTTGTCATCTTACCCTAAAGACAGTATTTGTAAGTTGGGTAAAGTTCTGTCTCTTCAAAAAGATGAATATTGTGACTATAGGATAAGAAGCCCTTTTACGAGTCTTCTATATTGAACTTCTTCAGTATCTTTTCTATGTACATTTTTAAGGAATATTTATTATTCATTTTACTCTATTTCTATAGAGACGAATGTATAAACTATAAGTTATTTCTTCTAAATCTTTCATAGAGAACACATTAGATAACCATAATTTAGTATCAGATAATATGCCCACATCATTTCCTATATGTAATATGTCATCTACATATAACACAAGGAATGTGACGACATTGTTAATCTCTCTCCATAGACACAAGGTTCATCAATATTCTTGATGAAGTCAAATGATTTAATTGCATTATCAAATCATATATTCTAGCTTCTGGAAGCTTGTTTTAATCTATATATGGAAACAAACCTTATAAGTTATTACATATATATGGTCTCCTCAATAAAACCATTAAAGAAAACTGTCTGTATATCTATTTGTCATAACTTATAGTCATAATAAATTGCAATAACAAGTAGTACCTGAATGGATTTTAGCATAGCTAATAACAAAAATATTTTTTCATAGTTAATACCTTACTTTTGAGTATAACCCTTTGCCATTAGTTTAACTTTATAACTCTCTACTTTTTCATCTTTACCAATCTTTAAAAATAATTTCCTTTGGTGGATCAGTAAGTAATCACACTTGATTAGCATACATGGAGTTTATTTTAAATTTCATAGCTTTAAGCCAGTTTCTAAAATCGATATCCAATATCGCCTCTTCATAAGTTTTAGGATCTTCCTTCTACTCATCAATGATTTTAAATTATTATTAGAAAAGAAATACCTTTGTGGAGGATGAGATGTCTTAATAGATCTATAAAGAGATTGGTTTACAAAAGCCCAATGGTCAAATTAAACAGGTTCATCAATATAAATTGATTCATCTGCATTAGCAGGTTTATCTATTTGAGGTTGATCAATATCAAACTCTCTTAACTCTTCTGAGAGCTGGATTTTTTTACCTATAATACCTCCTTTAATGAACTGATTCTTAAGAAATTGTACATATCTATTGATTGAAATCTTTAGATCAAAATGAGAGTAAAAATAATATTCTAAATAATCTTTTAAGATATTTGTAAATTGATTTTTTTAGAATTTTAATATACTTTTTCAAGTTTAACTATTTTAACATAAACTGGACATCCTCAAGATTTCATGTAATTAAAGTTTGATCATTTCCCATACCATATCTCATATAGTGTTTTGAAAATTGCTTTAGATAAAGCCCTGTTTAAAATGTAAATTACACTATTAAGGGCATATATATAAAGATATGCTAATAAATCTTTGAAACTCATCATTGATTGTACCTTATTAAGTAAAGTAAAATTCCTCCTGTCTAATACACTCTTGTACTGAGGTATATAAAGAGGAGTTAATTGAGATATTATGCTATTAATCTTAGAAAAATCTAGAAACTCAATATTTAAGTATTCTTTATCATGATTAGATAGTAATATTTTAATATTCTTTTCTGTTTATTTTTCTACTTTTACTTTAAATTTTTTAAACGTTTCAAAAGATTTAGATTTGTATTTCATTAAGTACATATAACTATACCGTGAATGATAATTGTTAAAAGTTATTAACTATAAGAAATCACCTCTAACCATTTCACTAATGGGTTAAATGCTTCTATGTGGATTAATTCAAGAATTTCATTGGTTCTTTTTCTTTGACTTATAAAGGATAATTTGGCCATCTTACTTTAAATACAGTATTTATAAGTTAGGTAAGGTTCAAAACTTAATAGACTATGAGTTCATCACTACTCATCTTTTTAATCATTTTTTTCTCTAATATAATCTAATCTATAATGCCAAATAAGTCTTGAATTAATCTTATTTCTAGATCTTTTCTTATTAATAATATTTGTCATGTTAATTTCATTAGTTTCAAGAACCTATAAACCATTTACATTCATACCAGAGTTAATCAATTTGTTTCTCAAATAAATATTATATTTACATCCATCAAAAGTGAAAGTATAACCAAATTTATATAATTGATTGACAGAATAAATATTTTTATTGACTGTATCAAAATACATAACTTTGTATAATATAAAAGTATAGCCTAAAGGCAAAATCAATATGCAAGTTCCTAAATAAGTGGCTGTAACAGTTGCTCTATTCGTCATCTTCATTGTTACTGTACTATTTTCGATAAACTACTTATTCTAAAGGTCCTATAATGACATATAAATATGTAAGGTGGTAATTAAATTTATAATCTTGGATTTTGAATCTGAAATAATATTTAATTTAATTTCAATAACATGAGAAGAAAATGTACCTTACACTTTCTTTAATCTCAAACTCTACAGGTAAAGAGGATAGCTCCTCTTCCAATAATCAAGTCTTTTACAAAAGTTACACTCACTTTTAGGCTAGTTTTTAACAGCAGGCTTAGTTTTACCCTTTATCTTCTTCCTTTTTTTGGAAACATCTCCTTTGGATCCATATCCGAAGGTTTTCTTACCTTTATTTTTTGATATTTTACCAGAAGACGTTATGGTAAGAACAATCTTCTTTCCTTTCCATGTAGAAATTCTTTTACAAAAAAAATAATTTTCTTTAATAATTGAAGGGGAGTGTATTCCTATTTAGTCAAATTATATTTGGTCAGCAATTATTCAAAGCTACGAGGGAAAGATTGTAAGATCAAATATGCCTGCAATGTAAAATCTATAGCAATCCTAGGGCTTTTAATTACCTTATCAGATTCATCATCTTTAAAAGTTAAGATTCTGAAGGCACTCCCTTGTTCAACCTCATTTGAAATAAAGCAGTTGACATTTCAAATCTTCTAGCTTTGGAAATCTCTCCTAACAATTCAAACAAAGAGAAATAAATTTTTGAGATATCTGACATGTTCTCATATTGGGTCTGTAAGTCATCACTTATAGACGACAATATATATGATCATACTTTAAGTTTATTGCCCTTCTATTTATAAAAGATCTCTTTTCTTCGGGTGAAGCTCTATCGAAAAAGGTCATGGATACTGATCTATGAAAGACATACCATAATTTTTTGAAATCCGGAATAATTCTCATATTTTTGTGCTAGATTTTAAAATTAGGTCTAATAAATTTATAAGTACTTAAAATTTTGAGAAGAGGGTTAGAATACTATAGACTATTCAATAGCATTACATCGTAAATTATTTGAAAAATAAAATTATTATCGTTTATTTTAACTTTGCTATTACTCAAGTTATATACCATGATTTTCATACATATCATAATCGAACTCTCTCCTCGGCACTATCCAAACCCATCCAATTCGTAAGAACACCCCTAACCAACAAAACAATCCATGCGATAAAACACGTGTATTAAGTAAGCAGACACGTGTTACCCTGTATGTGAGTGTGTAAGATATTGCTGAACACAGTGTCAGAAGGAACTCGAAAAAAAAAAATAAATAAAAGGTAAAAAGGCTAAAAGTACCTGTATGCCGATATGATTCATTGTCAGGTACTAGCGTATGGTTGCCGCTATTATTATATGCCCAGTCTTAAGCATATATTAACCTTCGCTCTTATTCCTCATCAGCGCTCTCCCTTGTTACGGCTCTCCTTACATTCTTCTTTTCGTCTCCCAGATAACCTCAACCGTATAATCACGGGGAACTGCCCCTTTTTCAGGATGGAGGTAAGTCTAAAATATCTGTTCTTTGTTTTACTTTGCTTTGGTGGTTGTTAAGGACTCAGGAGAATACAGTTGGACTCTTTTCCTGTTATAGGATTTATTTACTGTGATGTTGACATAGGATTATAACCAGTTCCAATTTTTGATGTGGGTTTTGTTTTAGATGCTACTTAGATTGTACAGAATGGAAGATGATGTGAAATAATTGATTGACCTTAGAGATTGCTTTGGAGTGTTGAAGATTTTGTTTTGTTAGGGAACTATTGAATTTTTTTAGTCCTGCTTATGTACTCATTTGACATTTGTTTGCCTAAAAAATAGATGGATAATAGGATTTTTTATTTTTATTTTTTTCACGGAAATGTCCTCAACATTTTACGTCTGAGCTGTTCCGAGGGTGTATTCTTTGGTGTTTGATAATGTTAACCTTCAGATTCAAAGATTTACATTTAACTTTGCAGCAGCAGCAAATTTTTTTTTTTTGGTTTTTTCGATGGTGCATATTGTCTTTAAAACTGTGCTACTGGTGCATTGAATTCAATGAGATCATATGAATCTATGATACTTTAGTCAGATTTTAGCCGTCCAAAATAATCAATAACTCGCCAGGAAAAGATTTAGGTATGAGTGGAAGCTTCTAGAGGAAATATAGAGTGAGCAGTTCCTCTAAAAAAACAGTTTCTAGTTTCTATATTAACAAAAGTAAAAGAGAGTGTAAACTCTAAAGTGCATGACCCTATCAACGCTTGCAAATCCAAAGGTGGAAGTTAATAGTAGTTTGGGAAAGTTAGCTCTATATGCTTCTTATGATTCACAGAAGCTGAGAAAATAATCAATAGACCGAGCATGTACACAAAACTTTATTCAGTACTAATGCTTTAAGGAAGTGAGGGTAATGCAGTTACCTATGGTACAATTTGATCTTTTGTTAATTAGCAGTAGTATTGGTCATTTCGGATTGTGAGATGTAGTTGCCTATGAAGGTTACTTGTCTTGCTGTCACTAGGAATCTTCACCTCGGATGAGTATCTTGTTCAAGATTTTTGATGCCCTTATTTTCAGTGAATGTTATGTCAACTTGTGTGGGGCAATACTGTTTGATACTGGCCATTTCGGTTGGCACTTGTTTCATCATCTGTAATGATGGTAATCAATCATGTATGTGCCCAATTGCCTTAGATCCATGAATTCAGCTCATAATGACCGCTAAAGTGGAGGCAATGCACAAGAAGAATTCTGCTTTGAAAATTTCAAGTTCAATTGTGCTGACAGAGGTTAATGCATCTTTGTGGATTCTTCCTTGTAAATTGCTGTGGTTATGGGCATGCTATGCTAGCACAGGCATTATATGCCACTGGCAGCAACTTTTGGTTCAGAACTCAAATTTTGCTTTGTTTTGTTTATGTATTTCTGACCATATAGCTAGTGGGGTTTCTTCCCATTTTTCCTTGCTAAAACTGTCAATTTCTATGATTCACATAGTGATTATATTTTATTGAAGCTGATCTTTCGTAATTCACAGCGATTCTGGAGTGGAAGTAGCATCAACAAGAATAAAGCAATGGTGGAGCATTTGCAGTACTACAGAGTGATTACATCAAAGAAGGTAGCTGAAGTGATGGGAACTATTGATAGAGCTTTGTTTGTACCAGATGGGGCCTCACCTTATGTTGACAGCCCAATGGCAATCGGTTATAATGCCACTATATCTGCACCTCATATGCATGCATGTTGCCTTCAATTATTGGAGGAGCAGTTGCAACCTGGCATGCGCGCTCTAGATGTTGGTTCAGGTGGTTTTCTGCTGCTATTTAGTGTCACCGACACACTACTATTTGTTCTTAATTTCTTATCTGGTTTCTCGACTGCAATATTATATCATAATAAAGAAAACGGTTTTGAGTTTATTAAATTGTGGTTGATGTATGTTTTTTCATTACCTTGACAAATGATTAGATTAAGGTGGGTACTAAATAAGGAGCACCCACAATCTTGGGCCATTTATCTCATATTTTATTTTTATTTTTCTAGATTATCTGCGAATTAGCTAAAGCACAATGTGGGGTATAATGCCAGTTAAGAGTGATAAATTACCTTGCAGTTTTCAGATATGTGAAACGAAGATTTTGAAAACCCCTTTTGTGTTTCTTTTCTGTAGGAACTGGGTATTTGACGGCATGCTTTGGTTTGATGGTTGGACCACAAGGTTGTGCTGTGGGTGTGGAGCACATTCCCGAGTTGGTGGCTTTATCCATCAAGAATATTGAAAAAAGTGCAGCAGCTGCATTATTGAAAGGAGGTTCCCTCTCAGTACATGTTGGTGGTATGTCTTTGGAAACTTACAATTTTCTTCAATGATTTAGTTTCATGCATGTATTTCCATTGCAGAAAAGTGTGTATATATTGTTAAATATGACATTGAGTTACTAAGCTATATCAGCTCATACTATGTAGGTGATTTGATCATCCGTCTACAGTTTACTTGTAAACAGGAAGTTACTAGCTTTGGTTTGTTGCTATTTGGATACTAACATACTAGTATATTATTCAAATGATAGATGGAAGAGAAGGTTGGCCAGGGTTTGCGCCATACGACGCCATACATGTTGGGGCAGCAGCACCAGAAATCCCACAACCACTTATTGACCAATTGAAGCCTGGAGGCAGAATGGTAATCCCGGTTGGTAGTATATTCCAGGATCTGAAGGTAATTGACAAGAACCTAGATGGTTCTATTAGTGTTCGAAGTGAAACCTCTGTCCGCTATGTTCCTTTGACCAGTCGAGATGCCCAGCTGCGAGGCTATTAAGGTAAATAACAAGACTGTCATTAGTTGGCTGGTATCTGGTTGGCTTCTTGTCTGTGTCTCAAACTGATCCAGAGTTGTGTTTTTGTATATATAATATGCTACTTGTACTAGGCATTATATCAGTTACTCTGTCTCAATTCACAAGACTTGTGCCATTGCTTGTAAATACTTATGCTTGGGTTAGCCTTGTTTTCTCTTCACATAATAAAATGTTGATCTTTTGGCACTCAGATGCCAGATAGTTTGGTAATACATAAAACTGCTGGTCATGAAAGAGAATGCGTAGTCTAACAAAGCAAGCTTGCATGGAGGTCACATCTGTTGTACAAGTGATTAGTGCACGGTCAATTGTCTACATACAGGATTAGACATCAAGTTTTTGTGGATATAGTAAAGCATTTGCTGTACTTTATGCTGACATATTTATTCCGTTTTATTTTTATTTTTTTAAAATCTTTTAAATGTTAGAAGAAATATAAACTTCATTCCAGTCCAGTATGAGCTTAGGGATTAAACTCTAGATCTCTTGAAAACTACTGATTTTAAATCACAGATACAATACCAAACTGACATCAGTTTTCACAGGTATGGTGTTTTTTCGTCAACCACTTTATAAACTGCGAATTTCACGCACGCCTTTTTAAGAATGTAGTATGTTATACTACATTCTTTGTGTACATGCTATAAGAGCCAATTGTAACGCTAGCGGACGAATAAAAAATTGAAAATAAATGCGACTACAGTGTTTGAATTTATGGTTGTAAGATTAAATTAACTACTGCAAGTTAAAAATTTTAAATGATGAGTCTCGATAAATTGGTATTATCATTGTCTTTTAACTTGCTTTGGACAAGCACAACAATCCCGAAGCATGAGTAATACTCATCTCAAATCTAATCCATCAATTCCATACCAATTCGTGAAACATAGCCGTCCAACTTGCTATTCTTAATCGTAAAGTCATTCACTCCCAGCAGGGCTAAGCAAACATATACGATTGAGCTCTGCCCTCCCTGCTTAGTTCCTGTACGACCTTGACAAAGGGTCCAAAGAGTCGAAGAATAAATAACTGAACTGTGAACGAAATATTAATGAAGGCTGTACTATGCTGCTGACCACTTTCACTACTACAATTTTAATGTCATGCAGCTATATATAAAGATTCTTTTACCCCTAACCGAAAACTTCGTGCCAAATATAGTCATTCGTAACTTCAAATATTAAAAAAGAATGCGCTATTGACATAAAAAGTCCAATTAAGTGGTTGGCAGTCTTAGCCCTAGTGAAGCTTGACAATCAAGAGAGTATTGACCAGACAAATTTTTCTTTTTAATTTATTTGGCAGAAAGCATAATTAAAAACAGTACTGGCTCAACATCAGCACTGAAAATAATACCTCTGTAAATTGCCGCAGTTAATCATGATTTACAAAGTTATCCCTAGCTGAGAACAAATTTCAAAAATCTAAATTGAGAATATCTCTACTTTTAACCATATATGGAAACTTCCCATAAAACTAGTTGGCAGAACCTCAACACAAAAATCTCATCCCAAAGTTGATAAAAAATAACAAGAAGGACGAAGAAAGAGGGATGAAAAAAAACACACTAGCAGACCTTGCATGTGTGTTATGTCAGCTCAGGTCAAAAGGTACAGCCCCTTTGTCTTTCCTCAGCGACATTTACTCTGATAGCCCTTCCATTCAGACACTGCAAAATCCAAGTGATATAGTTATGAACAGATAAGAATCCAGAAAAAAATTGAGTCCTGGCGTTTTTCAAAGAAATGTATTTTTTCTATTCATTTTCAACTGTAATCCATACCAAATTCCACAAGCTTCAATAAAACTCGTTTTGAACTTTTATTTCTTTTTGGTCTGTGAACAAAACCAACTAAAATGTATTTGAACTTCGGAATTTACTCAACCAGACAGAGGGAAAACACTCTTGTAATACCTGTCCGTCAAGAGCAGCAATGGCATCATTCAATTCAGTCTCATTTGACATGGAAACAAAACCAAAACCTCGTGAACGTCGAGTCTCTCTGTCATAAACTACCCGAGTATTCGGCACTTTACCATGTTCACTAAAAACTTGCTCCTAACGAGCATTATCCACTTCCCGTGGAAGATTGCTTACATAGATTCTAAAACCAGGTTCATACACACGAGGGGACTGTTCAGGCTCAGTTCCTCTTGGAGCTGCCTTATTTACTGTCAAAAACCTTCCATCTAGATCCTGTTCAAAAAAACAACTTAGTAAGAACAATAACGTATGCTTTGAGTGTATTTCATGCATGATCAAATAGACTTATTAAGTCATTTATGCCGGCTGATCTTTCAGTGCACATGCTGTTATCATCATATAAAAATTCATCTCAGCTTTCACATGCGAAGTAGGATAAAGGATGATGATATAGTAAGCAATCTGGAGTACATCTATAGAAGCTCTTACATCTCCACATGGATATTCAGAAAGCCTTCTGCCTAGAGATGTTAGCATACCATGATTTCTAGCCAAATGGAGAAAATAAATAATGGTATACAGACAACTCAAGCAATCATTGTAGTCAAAATTAAGAACCAAGGAAATTTTGCACTGAAAAGTTAAACCGATGGATAGAAACTATTTAATTCTATATCTTGTAAGCACTGATATTGAACCACAATATGAAGGAAATAGGAAAAAATTGTTGTAAAAGTTTCATTACACAATCCAAACACAGCTTTTACAAATGAAAAAATACAAGCCTACTGCCATGTAAGCAAAAACCTAAACCAAAATCCAAGCTAAAACATTAGAGGAAGGCAAATCACCATTAAATTTGTGTATATTCGTATAATCGGAGGTAGCAGTACTTGGTATAATAATACACTTCTATACCATAATGTTAATTATTATAGTCGGTCATGCTTAGGAATACATATCTTGAAAGATTAAAAGCAAGAAAAATAGACAAATCAACAGGGGAGAAATCAACAGAGGAGAAAACATAAGAAAGTACTTCATGTCGAAGGGCAAGGCAGGCTGTCAATTAATCATGCACCTGGAAATCGAGCTTATTGATCTAACAGCATAGCATGGTTAACAAGGGAAAAATAAGAAAGCGCCAAGAACCATGTGGACGGTAGATTATTTAAAGAAGATGCAATGAACACCAATAAGAAACTTTAGAATGTTTAAACAATTAAGCTAATGCACAACTTTCGGCAATCAGAATTCAAACCATCAGTATGCCAATGGTCAACACAGTGACAGAGGATATAAATATTCTGAAAGGGCACAGAAAATTTATCTACTCCAATACCAAGCAACTTTTATGCTAACTCCTTTGAATAGTTTCTAAAACAAAAATGTGCAATATAAAGTTATATAAGCTTTCTTCGTTTAAAATTGAATCCGTCAAAAACTATAAATCAAGCAGTAATTATTACTTTATCCTAATTTTCTGATATCTGTAATAGCGACAGTATGATAAAATTTCTAACCACTAATTTGAGTTATTGACAGATGCCAAAAGTTAATGTTTGAACTAAACAAATTACCAAACTTTCATACCTGTGAAACATTTCCCCAGCCTTCTCAGCTTCCTCAATAGTACTCACTGTCACGAAACCAAACCCAGGACTCCGGTCTGTTTCCCAGATGTAAATAACCTGTAAGCAGATACATCAAAAACAACATATGGAAATCCCATTCGAAATTTGCAAAACGGGTAGATTTGTTAAGATTAAAAAGAGAGAGTTTGAGAAGATAGAGAGTGGGAAAGATGAAGCTTGATAGGTCTGGGTTGGATTGAGAGTATGTGGTGGCTTTGTTGTTGTGGTGAAGATAGAAGGTAAAGAAAGCAGGGATGTTGACTCGGCCGTTGATAAGGGCTTGAAGATGGGTTTTGCTGTTGATGACATCGTCACAGCTTCAGCAAGAAGGGGTTTTAGAGGGAGAGGGAGAAAGAAAGGAGACGTTTTGTGAAAGAGAAACAAGAGAGGCAGAGGGAAAATGCCTCGTTCGTACTTCGTAGTGTTATAAGAAATGGAGTGTCAAGAGTACGTATGATCCAAAATGGCCTGCTGGGATAATTCCACAATTTGTGTTAGGCTTGCTGATATTTTCTGCGAGGTCCACTTTCACAAGTATAAGGAACATAGTTTCTAGGGTTTTAACGTCTACTATCTGATAAATTTAAAGATATTCACGTAGTAAAATTTCATTAAAAATAACTATTCTCGTATTTTCAGATGAAAATATTTTCTTTTTAATATTTTCTCTCTATTTTAATATTTTAAATCTCTATATCTTCGTACGTTTTATCCATTTTTCTTACCCATTTTTTTATAAAAATCACTTAAATCACAAGTTTTATTGTAAAGGTTAATATTCCTCCAACCAACCGCCTTTTGACTCAGTAGCAGAAGATAATCCTCTTGCGGGTTTTTAAAAAAAAAAATTTCTTGGACTGTAATGAACTTGATTTTATTTTTGACATATGTTCAATATCTTTAATCTCTTTTTGTATGTTTAATAAAGCAATCTTGAATAAGGAAAATCCCTTCAAATCAACACTAAAACCTTCAATAACAATTTCTCCATAAGTAGAGGCTGTAAAGAATCAAGAACTTCAAAACAATTTCAGAACCTCTTTCAAAGAAATAGATGTTATAACATCATTAATGAGAGACTATATAATGCTCATATCAAAATCAACTTTTAGCACATTACCTTTCATAATCAATTATCATTCTTTATAGCACTTAAACGAATCAGATAATACAGATTGTAGAATCTACAATGCTGTTTAACGAGGATTAGAGTATTGAGCCTTCAATAAAGTAGTTCTTGGTAAAACAGACGGACAAATATGGCCAACTGTTGTGCAATTACTTTGTCCGGCAAATACTTCCTAAATAAGACTTTTGGGGACAATAATGAATCAGAGGTAAATTACAAATTTAGATTGCCATTATGAAAACTAAACAATTGTTTCTTTACAGTAAATAGTTTAAGAACTTCTACTTTTGCATCCAAAGATCGAGGATAGAATAAGTGAATACAATCACTATCAAAATCAGCACTTAGAGGGCTATAGGCGAAAGGATTAATCTTGACAGTGTAATCATCATAGACATATACAAAAAGTGCTTGAAGTGAATGCTAGTATGTCATGGGTGGCTTATTGATAAAAACTGTATCTCTATCCATGATTCGTTGATGTACCATTTAACGAGATCTTAGAAATGTATGGCCCTTGGAACCTTCTCTCAGTATATATATGGAAGACCTATCTTTAGAAATATAATTCACTAATTATTCATCAACCTCTTCAGGTTTACTCTAAATGATTAGCTAGAGCGATGGCAACTCCTTTCTACCTTTTAGATGTTCACTTGCTACTAAGAACCTAACCTATTAGCTGCTATGCAACCTTACAAAAGCGACAGAGTTAACAGCAAATTCCCCCTCTAAGAAAAAGACTAAAAACAAAGTCATACATAGTCATGCACTTTTGGCAAACCCGGTCCTATTGTCCCAAGATAAAAGAATGCCAAACCTCAATGTAGAGGGGATGAGGGGCAGTAACTCCCGAAACAGGACAAAGCAAAAACACTTGCCGCACGTGATAATGTCATATTAGAAAGAACAATTTTTTATCAACGCAAACATTCTATGAAGAGGGTAAGTCAATGCTACTTAAGAAATACCCTTTCTTATTCACTAAGAATAAGATGGTACAAGAGCGTACGATTCCCTATTTTGAATACAGATTTTCAGGAAGTACAAGAGAATAGGGTGATAACTGAACATAAATCGAATTAAGGTTGTTAGTGAACTTGTTGATTCTAATAGCATGTCAGCGATATGGTCGGCTAACTTATGGCCTAGTTGCATAGGATAGTGGTTGGACTTTGACGATGCAAAAGAATGTAGTCTTCAATGCTATCTTGGTTATTGACAAATGCAGCGTGACAGGTGTGTCCAGGTGAGGTTACCATCGATTAGGGGTTTACCTATTATTGAACACACAATAAGGATACCTAACTTTAGCAAAAGTTTAAGCATAACAGGAAAAGATAGTTAAAGGAATTTTCAGACCTGACTCATTCTATATTGAGACCAACTTTATTATTCTAGGAAGTCTTCTCTTAGATGATGAAATTTCTTCCATTAGAAGTTCGAACATAAGTACCATTTATTGTTTTGTCTTCTTCTAGCTAAAACTTGTCAAGTTTCCTTACAACACGAAAATAACAGTCTTTGAACAACACCATCACTCTTAATCTTGCTGTGCTTTATTTTTAAGCATTTCAAACATAATAATCTCAACAAAAGCTTCAGTTCACTAATATGGTTAGGATGATATATTGGAACAAGTAATTCAATAAATCCAAAACGAACTTCACATTTACCAAATTCGAGTGGCAAGCCAAGGAAGGGATTTGCAACCTAACTTGTATAAATAATTGAACAGTTACTAACTGATGCCATACAAATTTCTTTGTGAGAAGCTAATCCAAATTGGATTCCAACAATTTCAACTTCTAATCTAAACCTTAAAGTCTTAAAATTTCACTAAAAATCGATTAATTAAAATTTTAATGCTTCATTCTATATAACATTTTGATCCTTTGACTTCTTCAACTCTTCAACTTTATCTAATTATTTCTTACTAATCGTTTGACCGACCCTTACTTCTGATCTATGACCTTACACCATGTCTCGTAATCCCAAACTCAATTTAAACTAACAATATCATAAACACACAACCTTTGACGATTAAAAATATATCGCAGTCATTTCTTTAACAATAAATAAAGATATTCTAGAATACCTCATTTATTATTTATTATTACGAGAGGATAATGCCACTCTAATTTAAATTAATAATGTTAAATATCATGACTTTTGTTATAATGACTGACATATCTATTCTCGCCTAATCTTCCTTCAACTTCCACTTTTGGAACTACACTCTAATGATTTCAACTTTTCTAAGAAACTAGTCTAGTCATCCAATCAAAAACATATTACTCTACCAGTCTAGTCATTCCCAGATACAATTTGTCTACATGATCTATCTTGCTCTCTACTTGTTTATGATAACATCATTAAATTCAAAAAGAAATAAGGTCTTTAGTTCTATATTTGTATATTAGTGGTGATGCAATTCTAGGACTCGACTCACTTTAATCTATTAGATATTCTCAAAATCATTTGGAAATCATATACAAAAATCATATAAAACTATTTTAAAACAATTTTAACATTTTCAAAATCTTCTTAAAAGTCATATGAACTATTTTAAAATATATTAAGTACTTTTAATATATTTTTAAATTAAATCAAATAAAATTATATAAAATCATATAAATTTGTTCAAATATTTTCAAAAATACTATTAAAATTATTAGTTCTTATACCAATAAAATTGTCATATCCTTATTCATGGATCTCACATATGACAACCGTCATAAACTTTTAATATGTACTCTAAATCCTCGAATACCTGTTGAGAGCCTATAAGGCATCTCAGTATCTAAAACAAATCAAAAATATTTTGAAATATTTTTTCAAACAACCAAACACTTTTATCTTAAATCTACAATGTTATCTATCATCAAATTGGTTTTAAATCACAAACAACACAAACTTTCTATTTTTTATCATAATTTGAAACATATATCAATGAAGCCAATTTAAATCAAATGTAACCACATAAGATAGAATAACAAAATTATAAATCTACAATAATCTTCATGAAATATTTTATAAAAATTTAAATTTACCAAATTATGTAAATCATTTACAATACAAATAACTTGACTTCACAACCCACTTTATTTTCCAGTTTCAAATTAAAAAAAAAAAACATATAATTTTATTTTCAAATATGACCTAATAGGCTCAATTTTATTCTAATGTCAGTCGAGTAAAAGGGTTATACCTGAGGTTTGATTAGCTTTAACCAATCACTACCACCCAAAAGCATAACTATTCTCAATTTTATCTAAAACTAAGAGGAAAGATGAGTGAGTATACAAAAGTATACTTTATGAGTGAATTAAGCTAAAAACAAATAAAGATATATTCTAAATTATCAGAGTTTATAACTAATTATTTTGTTTATAAAAACATATAAAAAATTAAAAATAAAAATAAAAATAATTTATCATTATTTAAAAACATGGCCTGTGTGTTGAAAATGTTGAACTGGCCAATTTTTCGATAGTTACTCTAATCGAGAGTAAACTTGACACTGCTAGTGAGTTCTTATGCAATTGAAAACAATGAGTTCTTTTATAAAATTTTATTTTGTATAATCAAATAAGAGAATATATGAATTTAATTTAAAAACTTGGCCCACCACTAACGTTGAGCTCGATTAGTCATATAATGACATTTGTGACTGATCTTGATGAGATTCACAAGTAGTTCAATCATAATATCATAATTTCATCAGCATCACCCTTATACCGGCCCCCACATATAAATCTCCATTTATTTAGGTGACATCTTTTTAGGCCTGTACTTGACAACCACCTTATAACTACAGTCAATATAAAATCTTGGCTTTCATGGTCATATCACCAATGTGTATATCAATATAGAATATAATCAAGATATCATATCTAATAAATCATATATATAGATATTCATAGAACCAGTATGACAATATACAAATAAAAAACATATCACATTCATAACTAGGCTCCGGCCTCATACAAACATATATCAAACAATCCCACTGGCCATACAAGTAAGATTAAATATAATAGATAAAATAAGTATAAATTTATTTTTCTAAAAATAATTTTAAATTTTAAATTAACCAACTAATTTTAAAAATGGTCATAAAATAATAAAATAATTTCACTCATAATTTAGGGAGGGCATACGCTCTCTATTTTTCCTTTCACTACACAAGCTCCTCTTTGACTCGCTCTATGCCTAATTTATACATGTACACATATTTACATCAATACAATTATTTTAAACATAGTATTTATACTTATATGAATGCATATGAACAGTAATTTTGGTTTTCCTAAGCCGATTGTCACGACCCGACCCGTGGGTCCCATCTGTGACAACGCCACAGACCTCCAGGGTGTACCCAATAACACAGAATACAACCTGTAG
>JAVXUL010000016.1:5402229-5419554 GCA_035590515.1 Trichilia minutiflora | reverse complement strand
TAAATATATTGATAATAATTAAAATATTTTATTATTTATATTCACATCAAGTTTATAAAAAAAATTTATTTTTAATATTTAATTAGTTTAAATAAATAAAAAAATTAAATAAATTAAATAATAAATAATAATTTTAAATTTAGTTAGTCAAATATAAAAATGATTTCTAATTTCCTTATTTTCTTTTCAACCTTACTTTCTCTTTTAACCATTTGAACCTATTCTCTTTATCAAAAATAAAAAATTAAATTAAATTTGGAAATTCAACTCTTACGTTTGAAGAAAACAAATACCAAAAATCAAGTTACAAGTGGAAGATTTAGTGTAAAGGAAAATTTTGATTGAAAATTAAGAGAATTATGAAAAAATGAAAAAAATTTAAAGTAAGTTTATTTTGAATAATTTTAGTTTTGGTGTTTATGATTTTAAGGTAAATTTTTTGTTTTATCTTTTTTTGAAATAATAATTTTTTTTATATGTTTTTGATAATTAATGCACCAATAAATCTGGGTGACAGCACCAGAAGATTTAGGTAATGGTCTAATTAAATGTCTATTATTTAATTTGTTATATGTTTGATTTTTTTTTGAATTAGTTGTATAAATAAAATTTTTTTTTGTTCATTTAATTGATTGTATTTACATACGAGTAAAAAGTTTAATATACATATTTTAATTATAGATAAAGTTTTTGTAAAATCAATTATTGATAATTTTGATACATATTTTAATTATAGATAAAGTTTTTGTAAAATTAGTTATTGATAATTTTTGTGATTTAAAAGAGTAATTTCTGGTGCTGGGTGTTTTGATTGTCTGTCTTCAGTTTGCTTGTAAACAGGATGTCGCTAGCTTTGGTGTGTTATTAGTCAGATTATCTTCTTGTTGGATGCTAATATACTAGTTGTGTACAATCCAAATGATAGATGGAAGAAAAGGTTGGCCAGAATTTGAGCCATATGATGCCATACATGTTGGGGCAGCAGCACCAGAAATCCCACAGCCACTTATTGACCAGTTGAAGCCTGGAGGCAGAATGGTAATCCCAGTTGGCAATATATTCCAGGATCTGAAGGTAGTCTACAAGAGCCTAGATGGTTCCATTAGCGTTCAGAGTGAAACTTCTGTTCGCTATGTTCCTTTGACCAGTCGAGATGCCCAGTTGCGAGGCAATTAAGCTTGATTTGTTATTTACATTAAGATTGTTAGTGGGCAAGTTTCTGGTTGGTTTGTCGGTCAGTATCTGAAACTGATCCAGAGTTGTGTTTTTGTACATATAATATGGTGCCTGTACTAGTTATATCAGGTAGTCCGTCTCAATTAACAAGACTTGTGCCTTTCCTTGTAAATGTTTATGCATCGTTTAGTCTTGTTTTCCCTGCACGTGATAAAATGATGAATTTTTCGCTGCCAAATGCTGACAATTTGTTCATACATAAAACTGATGGAAGAGAAGTCGTAGTTTATAACAGTTGAGATTACTTGATGTCTTATCGTTTTTATACAGGATTAGACATCAAGTTGTTATTCATATATTCAAAATTTTTGCTGTGTTTTATGCTGAAATGTTTTGTAGATATTCACTTTTAATTTTATTTTTAAATCTTTTAAATATTAGAAGAAGTAAACCTCATTTCATCCAGTGTGAGCTGAGGGATTAAATAAACTCTATTAACTCTTGACAACTACTGATTTTAAATCACATCAAAACAATACCAAACACAATCTTGTCTTTTTTCACTAACTTTGGCACCATTGGAGTTCTTTGCATCATCTAATATATATATAAGGTTTTTCTAAATTCTTGAACGTTTTATTTTTTTTTTCCCATTCTTGAATACTCTACAGTCAAGGAATTTACCATTATTGAAATATGGTTGATTTCCCTGTGTTCAAGCTCAATTGTTTGTCCTTCCATGGTTGCGGAAAAACTAAAAATAATTGGCCTGTTAGTTGTTGGGACATGAAAATTTTAAAATGTTTTATTATAAAAATTATATTATCAAACATTTTATTTCAAAGAAAGTCTCGGAGATCAAACTAATAAATGGCCTGTTGGTTGTTCTCTAAGTTTTGCAAACCATGAGTCATATATAAAATAGGTTCTTCTATATTCTATATGGCACGAATTTTTCTAATTTTTTGGGGAAAAGTTGTTTCCATCATGTAAAACTTGTCCTTTTTAAGTTGTAAAAAATGGGTAAACTTTTATAAATTTTAAGAGTTCAGTTTCTTTTGTGTGTGTGTATATATATATATATATATATATATATATATATATATATAATAACTTATTAAAATTTTTTTTTTCTTATGTAAATTGTCTCCATAATAAATTACGATATAATTTATATAAGGAATAAACTTTTATTTAACAGATACATTCTAGACCTCAAGTCTTAAATTCAAAATCTTGAGATCCTAAAATGCTAAAGCATAAACACGAATTAATAGTTTTGTATTATTTATTGTGACTAATAAACAATTTAGTCCGATGTTGATAGATATGAATTTGATATATTGCGTTGTGAATTTTATTTTTATTTTAAACTAATGATAAAATTTATATTTTTTAAGTTGATTAAAATTTAAATAAATAAAAAAATATTTGTTCGTTAATGTATACAAATACTACTAATATTAAAGGAGAACTTTGCAAAAAATTCTCAAATATTTACATAAATTTAATATTAATTAAATATTTATTATAGTAAGTTGATAATAAAACATCAAATCTACAACGGGTTTAAAATAAATTTGATATTAGAATTTTATAAGAAAAGTTTAGTTATATTTATTTCAAACCCGAACCGTTGCCATCCTGTTATAGACTTATCAATACATTTTGACAAATTTATACCCTTATTTATAATATATAAACCAAGCATACAAAACCCAAAACCATTTTAACTTTCCTTCTCTCTTTAACTCTCTTTAGGAAAAAAAAATTCCAATATCTTTTCTATCTAGTTTACAATGCAAAGCTATTTGGTATGGCAATGAAAGGGCCACTGCTGACCCACGGGCTAAAGCCCTTATTTCAAAAGAAAGACCAAGGGATGGCAATGAAAGGGCCACTGCTGCCAAGGCCGTTAAGGTTTATTAAAAAATTCAACACAAACCACCTAAATAAATCTGAATTCTGCTTTGTTGTCCCAGTGCAACTCAATTAGACATGTTTGAAAATTTTTCATAATACAAATCTTTATTAAAGGTAATTTGAACATTGTACCAATATAAGGTCCTTATTTATCAAGAGGAGAACAATGGATCAAACACTGTTTATTGATACCTTAAGTGGTCCAACAACTGTAATTTTCTCTCTCTTTTTTTTTTTTTTGTTGAGTTTCACTTTTGCAGACCCTAACTAAGCCCATGTCTCAAACTAAAGTGCCAAACCATACTACTCCTCCCAAACCTAATGCATCAATTCCATAATTGAAACATAAAATAAAGAGTAATATTAAAGATATCAAGTTATATCTCAATATTTATATTTCAAATGTAACTACTCACTTGACAGAAAAGCATCACTTATTAAAATTTTATAATAGAGAGAATTTTTAATGAATAAAATGATGTAATACT
Organism: Trichilia minutiflora; assembly: GCA_035590515.1. Lineage (NCBI taxonomy): Eukaryota > Viridiplantae > Streptophyta > Magnoliopsida > Sapindales > Meliaceae > Trichilia > Trichilia minutiflora. The sequence continues at coordinate 5,415,967 of JAVXUL010000016.1, read as the reverse complement.
GACGAATCAACAGTCACAGTCAGAGTCACAGTCACATCACTAGAGATAAAAATCTTATAATACAACTTGAGATTCTTAATATTACTCTTAACTTCAATAGCTGAACTGGAATGAATTATTAATGGAGGTTTTACGACACTGCTAGCCACTTTTCTTCTTCATTTTAATGTGATGAAGTTACAAATAAAGGCTCATTTACTTGTCAAAGAATACTTAGTGGCAAAAGATAGTTATTCTTAACTCCAAATATTTAAAAATATGCTTTATTGAGAGAAAAAGTAAGAGCGATCAACCATTCAAATCAAATCCCCTTGAAACATCAAAAGCCATCCAGTGAAAACCAATTTAGTGGCTGGCACTCATAGCCCTAGTGAAGCTTGACGATCAAAAGAGTCTCGAGCCAGACAACATTTCTTTCTCTTTTTAATTTATTTCTTGGAGAGCATAATTAAAAACCAACATCAACAATGAAAATAATACCTCTGTAAACAATAGCCGCAGTTAATCATTGATTTACAAAGTTTCCCCTAATTGAAAACAAATTTCAAAAATTTAAACTGAGAAGATCTCTGCTTTTAACTCCAGACAGAAACTTTTCATAAAACTAACAGGCAGAACCTCAACACTATAAATCTCATCACAAAAGTCAATAAAAAATAACAAGAAGGATGCAGAAAGAGGGAGGAAAAAAAACACTAGCAGACCTTGCAAATATGTTATATCAGGTCAGGTCAAAAGGAACTGCGCCTTTGTCTGTCCTCAGCAACATTTACTCTGATTGCCCTCCCATCCAGATTCTGCAATATCCAAGTGATACAATTACGAACAGACAAGAATCAAAAAAAAAACTGAGTCCTGTTATTTTTCAAAAAATTATATATTTTTTTCCTATTCATTATCAACTGTAATCCACACTAAATTCCACAAGCTTCAATAAACTTGTTTTGGGCTTTTATTTCTTTTTAGTCTACAAACATAAACAGCTAAAATATATTTCAACTTTGGAATTTACTAGATCAGAGGGAAAACACTCTTGTAATACCTGCCCATCAAGAGCAGCAATGGCATCATTCAATTCATTCTCACTAGACATGGTTACAAAACCAAAACCTCGTGAACGTCCAGTCTCCCTGTCATAAACCACCCGAGCATTCAGCACTTTACCATGTTCACTAAAAACTTGCTCTAGACGAGCATTATCAACCTCCCATGGAAGATTGCCAATATAGATTCTAAAACCCGGTTCAAACACACGAGGTGGGCGTTCTGGTTCAGTTCCTCTTGGAGCAGCCTTATTTACGGTCAAAAACCTTCCATCTAGATCCTGTACAAAAAAAGCAACTTAGTAAGAACAGTAACTTATTCCAATTAAACGAACGTGGAGAACGAACTGTAATAAATGCTTTGTGTTTCATGCATGCAGGCTGATATTCCATTGCACAGACTGCTATCATCATATAAAAATCTGTCTCAGCTTACATGTGCAAAGTAGGATAAAGGAAGTCTACGGTATAGTATGCCATCTGGTGTACACTCATAGGAGCTATTAACTTGCCACATGAATATTTAGAAAATCTTCTCCCTAAAGTTGTTTGTATACCATGATGTCAAACCAAATGAAGAAAGTCAATAACAGCAGGCATTTATTACAATATAAAGACAACTCAGGAATCATTTTAGTCGAAATTAAGAACCAAGGAAATTTGCACTGAAAAGTTACACACTTAAACTGATGGATAAAAACTATTTAAATCAATATCCTTTAAGCACTGATATTGAACGAAAATGAGAAGAAAATATGAAAAGATCATTGTAAAAGTTATGTTACACAATCCAAACACATCTTTTACAAATTAGAAGTATACAAGGCTACTGCCATGTATGCGGAAACCTCAATCAGAATCCAAGTTGAAACATTAGAGGAAGGCACGTAATCACCATTAAATTAGTGTATGTTTATATAATTGAAGGTAGTGGTACATGGTAGATTAAATACACTCCTAGACCATAATGTAAATTATTATAGTCAATCATGCTTAAGAACACATATCTTGAAAAGATTAAAAGCAAGAAAAATGAGACAAATCAAAAGGAGAGAAAGCATATGAAAGCACTTCATTTCTAAGGACAAGGCAATTTCTAAATTAATCATGCACATGGAATACCAGCTAATTGGTCTAACAGCATGGCACCGTTAACAAGGGGAAAAGAACTGTTAGGTTTTCTTTTTAATGTACTTTAACGTTAAAGCACCAAGAACCATCTAGAGGATAGATGATTTGAAGATGTGATGAACATCAATAAGAAACTTTCGAATGTTTAAACAGTTAATCAACTGCATCACTTTCAACAATCAGAATTCAAAATGTGCCAATGGATAATCACAGTGATGTAGGATATAAATATTCTACAAGGGGTACAGAAAATATACCTACTCAATGCCACGTTAGAAAATATTAAAAACTGAAATGCCAAGTCTTGGTATAGACATCTTAAAATCTTCCCCTATTTTATAGAAAGAGCAACTTTGCTAACTCCTTTGAGCTATTTTCCAAAACAAAAATTTAAAATATAAAATTATATAAACTTTCTTCATTTAACATTGAATATATCAAAAACTATAAATCAAGCAGTAATTATTTTCTGATATCTGTCATAGCAACAGTATGATATCCAACCACAAAATTTCTAACCACTAATTGGGTTATTGGATGCCAAAAGTTAATGTTTTAACTAAACAGATAAGAACTTACATATCTGTGAAATATTTCCACAGCCTTCTCAGCTTCCTCAACAGTACTCATTGTCACGAACCCAAACCCACGACTTCGGTCAGTTTCCCGGTTGTAAATAACCTGCAAGCAGATGCATCAAAAATAACATAAGCAAACCCCATTTGAAATTAGCAAAAAACTAATAGTACTCGACAAAGTATAAAAATTTACCTCAGCAATCTCAACAGTTCCAGCTTTCTCAAAAAGCATAGCAAGTTTTTGACTATCAACATCATATGGCAAATTCCCGACGAACAATTTAGCTTCCTCAGGTGGTTCCACGAATTCCTCTTCTACTTCCCTATCCTCAAAAACACCCTCTTCACCACTCTCTTCTTGGCTTTCAATTGCCTCAATTACACTATCTTCGCCTTCAGGTTCCCAATTAGAAGTATCTTGATTTTCCCACGTGGATTCTTCATCACCTGGTTCTTGTTCTTCAAGAGTGATGGTGTTATTGTTTTCTTCTTCTTGATCGGTCCAATCCGAGGTCTGGGAAACGAAGGTAGTCAATGGAGAGAAATGAGTTGATTTGTTACGCTTAAAAGTGAGGGTTTGAGAAGATAGAGAGTGGGAAAGGTTAAGCTTGATAGGTCTAGGTTGGATTGAGAGATAAGGGTGTAGTGGCTTCGTTATTGTCGTGAAGACAGAAGGTAAAGCAAACAGGGATGTTGAGTCAGACATTGATAAGGGTTTGAAAATAGGTGCTGAAAGCATCACCACAGCTTCAAACGAGAGAGGGTTTTAGAGGATGACTGTGAGGATAAGGAGCTGAATGGTGAGAGCCGGAGAGAGGGCAAAATTTTGTGAAAAAGGAATAGGGGAAAGGGGAAATGCTTGGTAGCGGTAGTATTATAAAAAATGGTGGATCATGTATATGTATGGTCCTAAATGACCTCACAATTGTATGGGCTTATTTTAACAATTTGTTTTAGGTTTACTGATATTTTGGTTGAGGCCCACTTTCACAGGCGAACAAACATAATTTTAAGTTTCGAAACTTGTAGACCCCTTGGTACAGACTCGTGAAATTCAAGTGTCTAATCAAAATTTGTTTAGAAAGCCGGTGGGAATCACCGAATCAATGATCTGCTTATGGCTGGTTGGTAGCAGTCGGTCATTGTTTTTAGAGATCTACATATATGCGTCTAATTTTGAAATTTAGCGTGTATCTGTAACTCGTGTAGAGTTGGCTAGTAACGAAGAAATTTTTAGTTCTTCTATTTCTCATTTCTTGAGTCTCCCTTGATTTATATATTTTTTCTGTTTACAAATTCTGATATCATTCGTCTTATATCTAATTTTTACTTATAATTCGACATGATATGTGACATTAATCCTCTATGTTTGCCACTTACCAGTTACTGAAAAAGAGTACCGCATTCATTACAAACCAAAGTTCATTTATTAAATAATAACCGAAAAGATCACTTTACGCATACACACACAAATTAAATAATAATTTTTGTTAATTTTCATCGTGATATTTAGGATAAAAAATCAACATTTATGTAAAAAATAGATCTCTTGAGTGATCTAAAATTTTGACATTTTCGCTTCTTATCATTTTTATGTTTTTTTATAGATAAATTGAGCCCCTTAAAAAGCTTAAAAGCGTGAAATGAGGTAAGAATTTAAAGAAAAATTGAAAAGATTGCAAAGATTGTGGAATAGATTTTCGAGAGCAGAAGAGAAATCTTAGGAAAGAAAAAGACAGAGAAAGCAAAAAAGAAAATGCGATGGAGAAGGGAGTTTAGTCGCTTTGGGTTTAATTATTATTTTATTTTTAAAAAATATTAAAAAAATTTTAAACGAAAATAAAATAATTATTTCATAAAAAAAATTTTATATTCGATCGAATGAATTATAAAATTGGTTTAACTGAAATGATGAATTTAATTAAACGAATTTTTCAAACTCTTTAAAAATAAGTGAGTTTTTATTTTACCATTTAAACGAACTATAATTAGTTCGAACGAATTAATAAATTTATAATCCATTTTAATGAATTTAAAATCAAAATTTTATAGGGAGTATTTCAAAATTTCAATTGAACTAATTGATTTATTTATTTGAACAAATTATTAAATTTATATATTTTTAATTAAAATTTTTAAAATTAAAAAATATCATTAAAATTTTATTTAAAATAAAATAATTTTTAATTACATTAAAATCCTTATATTTATAATTTCAAAACTTAATTTTAATTAAAATAAATTCTCAATATAATTACGGAGTTGTTGATAATTATTTATAAGATCGATATAATTACATGCATAATTAAAAACAAAAATTTATCATATTTTCTTTAAGATTTAAAGACCAGGCTGACAAACAAACTATCTTGAAATACTAATATTGTTAGAATTTCCATAGAAAGTTCCTTTAGGATTAAGGATTCCATGGTTACTGTACCTTCTTGTTCTCTATGCAGCTGAAAGTAACCTTTTGCTTCTCCAATCTCCTACTTCAGTGAATGGTTGAATCCAGAAAAGTTACCACATGGTCTTTGAAGCCATTATGAGACGTAAATTAAGTATTCTTCTAACTAGTCTGGTTACAGTAGCAGCAAATATTATTTTTCATGGTTAATACTGAAGAATCCTGATAGGTAACATAAGCCATGTCAGAAAAAAAAAAAAAAAACTACTTAACCTCAGATTTTTTAATGAGATTAAATGGATTGTCCCATGAATTTGTGAAAATTGCTTCCTGAACTTGGGAAGTTTAAACGTTAGGATCGCCTCACAATTAACAGAAATCCCATCAGACTGAAATTTAATAAATAAATAAAATTTAAATTCCAGATGAGAACTTCCTGAATGTAAAAGGTGTATAAAAACTAAACAAACCATTTTCCAGGCATAATTGGAGCTCGTTCCCAGGTGTTCCTTGCAAACTAGCCCGAGCACCCGTGATAAAAGAATATAGAAGGGTTTCTCATTTGTTGTAACACAATTATTCTGGAGGGTTGATTCTTCTTTGTTCTTTGAATCCGAAGAGAATCATAAGCCTGTATCCTCTGCACTGACGGTACCAGGATATATAACTTGAAAAAATGCTGCAGAAAACGCATGTAACTATTGTTTACAGCGTAAAAGAATTTCATATCTTCCCCAAGTGATTGAAGAAATTACTGAAAGAATACCAAAATGTATGCTATAGCGATTGTCTTTAATGGCACAAAGAAAAACAACATTAAACGAAGAGGTACTCGCTCAAGGACTCCAAGATTGAGAACATGACAGCTGCTTGAACTTGGTGAATTTGCTCCAATGAAAACTGAACCATCGATTATTGGGGTAACCATGACATTATCCAGAGCTTGAGTCAAAACATTTTTGCTGTGCACTGCAAGGCAGCTATCTCTGATGCACGTTGTGCTTGTGATGGTCATTTTTTTCCCCCTATTGCTATGGTTTCTCACAAATTTCCAATCCTGGTGTCTGCATCTATGTATATATAATAATAGCGAGATCACTTATAATAAAGCCATTAACTAACCTAAGTGACTACAAGTTGGCAATCTACTAATTAGTTTTCTTAGTGGCAATTTGCTTTCACGAAATGAAATTCCAATTTGCTTCAGTTGATGAGAAGGTGTTGTGTCCAAATCATGCGAAGTGGGTGCCAAGTGTACATAGAAACAAATTAGCTCAAAACGTGTCTATCTCACTAGTAGACCGCAGCAAAAGGCCATGGAACCGCATGTGCCGACTCTTTCCTATGCACTTATGTATCCTTTTAGAGAATGATGTATGTGCCAGTTCTTCTAGTACAGATGTCAATGTTCCTTGTAATGTTAATATAAGGTTGATATGGAATACCTGAATGCTTCACAAATCTGAAGATTATAGTCATACCGTTCACCGCACAAAACATTTATTCCATATAGTTTTCAAGCAGTGATGTTTTTGTCACTAAATGCATTGCACTAACCATTTTAAATGTCCCTTTCTTTCTTGATCAGTTACAACTTTCACTCTTGAAAGACTGCAGTCAGCTCACAGGAGCTAGATTTTGTTGCCTCAACCACAGAATTTGTTGGACACACGGCAATTTCCATCACAAGCGTCTGGCCGTTATCAATTTCATTTGAGCTTCATGTTTAAAGATCATTAATCCGTTATGAGCTTAAACTTATGACATAAATTACGACAAACTGAAGTCCATTTTCAATAATTGTAACACAGATCAAGCTGCCAACATTCTTTTAAAATGTATATACTTGACCCAGTAAAAGTTCTCATTTCCCACTATTTTGCTATACTGACTCTTTAATAATGAATAATCACTATACACTTATAAAACGTAGTGCATTGTAATGCAATCCACAAGACTCTCCACCTTAAAGAATACATGTCTCTCTCAATACACAAATTCAATCTCTCTTAATTTGCATTCATCATTAAGTTTGAGTGTCAATAGTCCATCTTCAGCATTGTAGGTGAATTCCTCTTCCTTCATGTCCACTGTACAAAACTTTGGTTTAGTGCTCGAGTATGCACCAAATCGGCCACAGCCTTTGCATTTTACTTTTATTTTGCATTCTGAAATATCCATAACATAATTCAAAGCTTCCAAAGCTCCACCTGAGTTGTACTTGTCAACCAATCCTATTGGAGCGAAGAGAAGATTCTGACCAAAATCCTATTCAGACAACATTCAAGATATTTCAATTAGACTTGATCCAAAGGTTTGAACGAGATAAATAATGTCGCGGATTTACTGACCCTGATAGGAGAGATTGCATATATTTCACATTTGAGAGTGGCCAAGGACACTTCAAGATTTCCTTTCCTACATAATTTAGAAAGAATTCCTACAATACAAAATGATTTACCAATCAGTTAAGAAAAATTAATTTGATCAATCATTGAGGTCAGGTAAAGATGGTAGACAAATTAACCTGAATTAAAAGCATATACGGCACAATCTCCATTCCAATTTTCACCTGCAACTTCTTCAAGAAATTCAACATCAAGGGGACTCACATTCCCAGAAATGGATAGAGGTGCAGGTGGTTTGCTTGATTTGTCTTCTTTCATTGGCCAACTTCCAGCTCCTTGGCAGTTGAACACACCTATTGCTCCGGATAATTTATTTAAATTCCAAATCTTCAGCAGACTGCAAAAGAATAGCTGCACATTGTCAAGGAAAAAAGAAAAAATTACAGCAACTGATTATCAGCTACTGGAGTTAGAGAAAGAGACTATCCATGACCCATTCACCTTTTACCATCCATGACAGTGTCTTTGAATAAACAATCTCGAGTAGGACGTCCAGCATGTTTTGCTCTTAGAATAGATCCATCAGGCAACACCAGCTTTTTAAGGATCTTAAAATCATGAATGCCTGGCTTGTCACTGGAATGATATAAATAGATCCCAAAGAATTATGATACATTCATATCAAAAGAAAGCGTTGAATCTTTTGTTTAACTTTTTTGATATAGCATAACAGTGGTAGTTAAATTATCAGTGAAAATAGCTCACCTCACATATACTGCACAGCCACCCAATGCCCTTGCCGCAGCATGGAACTCTGCTGTATCATTTTTGCTCTGAAGGGGAAAAAGGACTATATTAAAATTCTTTTTCTTGTAGATTTGAGTTTGAACTGTAAGCAGCACGGCATCTTGGATTCCTTAGTGTACTTAATGATAATATAATTATTTGGCACGATTTCAAAAATGTCTGCTGATGGCAAAGCAGACATCCCTAGTTTGAGCAAAATTGTGGACCATCCAGCAAATTTAGATGCATGTGATAGATGATTTATCTGCCATATTTGATTATGCCCAGCTAGTAGGTTTATGTTCTTTTATAATGTGTTATGTGCTCTCATCAGGATTCCTGATATATATTCTGTGATGAATATGGTCATTTATCCCAAAGAATTTTAGAAATGAAGGTAAGTAATCTTACGTGAAACATGTCCCAATCTGGCACCACAATCTCCCCTAGGAGAAGGCTATTAAAAGCTACAGAGGCGATATGTAAGGTCTGAAAAGTTGGCTCTCTTGGCATGAAATCTTCAGATGCTCTAGCAACTGCACTCCTCTTTGAACTAACAATAAACATTACTCAAAATCAGAACCTAAAACCAAACTTGGTACATATTCTTATTTTCTATTTCTAGAAGTAAACAAACCTGTAAATGGAATCTGAGTTATGACTCATGCAGCAAATCAGGTTATTGCCTTTAAAGTTCCTTGCAATTGATTGCTCAAGAGCTTGCTGATACTGTCTGGTCAATGACACCCGTCCGCCATATCCAGAACCCAATGTTTCTATCAAATTCTGCACATCAACCTTTACCCCATCTACCCCACTTCTTGCAAGGTAGCCATGGAGATCATTGAAAAAATCAAAGATTTTCTGAGGGTCAATAATTCCAACTCCATATTTCTCCAAGCTTTCCACGACAATGTCTCTAAGATTTCCCAAGTTACCGGGAGACTGAATTGGATATGCAAGCTTTGGGTTGTACTTTTCCATTATTTCAGATGATGGGAGGACCCCTCCCCAATAACCAGCTAAAGCATGCCACATGTAAACATATCTGCATTAGTTGACAATATTCCGTAGTTTAAATACTGTAAGACCTGATAAATCTCAGAAGAAACAATAGTTTTGGAATCTTACTTCACCCCATATTTCTCTTTGATGGTAGCAACAAATTCATGGAGGTCAATGCATGTATTGTCTGAGCCCAAATTCTTAAACTTGCCGTTTTCTTTGATATCAATCAATCTGGTAGCAAACCTACAGGTCAAAAGAAGCAGCAAGTGGCATGATTGACAAATTTACCAACAACGCTTATACACAATAAGTAAACTATGACAACTATAAGCTACTTACTGTGTCCCTTCAATACACGGTTCACCTTCTTTTTGAAATTCATTTATGGTCTCTTGCCACCCGTCATCGATTATTACAAATTTCGGTGAAAATCCACCTTCCGACAAACTATTGAAAAAACAAAACATAAATCAATGATTATTGGCTTTATTAGATAAGTTAAAGACTGTTAGGCCTTTTATTGTAGTTTAAAGGAAAACACGAGTTTCTTATCATACCTTTGAAGGCCCTCTTTGATGCTTTGAGGATTGACTTCTTTATAAAATGCATCCCATGTGCACCATCCAAACCAGTCTAAATGTTGAGGAATCTGCCAATTCAAGCATAAAAATTAATTGGCGGGAGTGAAATTCCAAATAAACAACTGGCTGAAATTATAGGATATGAATTTGTACCTTCTTATTTTCAATATGACTAAAAGTACCCTTGTGCTTCTCCAACATTCTACACAAATATACATAACAAAAATCAGTTTCCGATAATTCAATAAGAACTGCTTATGTGAAAAAGGCTTCAACATTTCTTGATCATAATATACATACTTGATGGAGTCTTTAATGAGCTGAAATGGGTTGTCCCCAGAATTCACGAATACTGATTCCAATGCTTGGGTTGTTTGGACAATGGTATCTCCTGACGATTCAAACCGTAAGAAAATTAGAAAAAATGTTGAATACTATTGAATAGGATACCAATAGAAGATATAAACAATTTCCAACTAACCACTCTCGATGCAAAGCAGGAGCTCGTTTGCTATAGTCCCTTGCAAAGTTGATCTGAATTGTCCATCCAAGACGGGCAACCAAAGAATGTAAAAGGTGTTTTCAGGCGCAGGATCGGAAGAACCGTCATCATGCAGAGCAGACTCTTCTCTTGCTTCCAAGAGAAGCATTTGACTTTCCATGGGAATTTCACTGCCTTGATTTCCAACACGCGGTATCATCCACCAAATTTTGAATCTAAAGAGGCATAAAAACTTGTATCCCCTGCATCACCACAACAGACCAGACGACATACAAACTCAAACCGAAAAATTAAGAAACCGAGCAGAGAAATGCCATAAGTGAATTATTCCAGAAAACATGCGAAAGCAATTTGACGAGACTTACTACCCCGAATTACAAAATAGAATCAACAAACCAAAAAGAAAGAAAAAGATTTACTCAAGAACTCCAAGATTGAAAACATGGCGCGATCTCTGAGCTTCTGAAGTAGCACCAACGAAAGCAGAGCCGGAGCCAGCCGGAGAAACAACGACATTCTGCGGAACTCCTGTCAGCACCACCTTGCCCCTGACCATGAGGCAGCCATCTTTGATGCTAGGTGTGGCAGTGATCATCATCTCTATCCGTCAATATTGTAAATGTTAATCTGTAGTAACCAAAACACTGCACCAGCTTATAAAGATCGAAATAAATTCAATTCTTTTTGTTTGAGAAAGAATTGAGCAATGGGACCGTAAGAATGTGCAGAGATTTGCGAGTCTCAAAATGAGAGAAGATAAGAGTACGTTGATCAAATTTAACAATTTGACGAGTTACCAACTCGGGCTATATATACGACATGCTCTGTTGCTATCTACAAAAAATTATTTCCTTTTAATAAAAGAATAAAATGATAATATTAAGCATTGATAGGATTGCATAGAAATACTAACGTAATATTAAACGATTGATGGTCAAACTTCGAGATTTTCTGTTTCCTGGACAGTTCCAACTTGCATTGCAAAAAGTTGTGCCCTTGTCAGCCAGGAATCATCCTTTTAATAAGAATGATCTCAAATTGTTAAATTTTTTATTTTAGTTTTCTTTCGTTGAAGTCGTGGATCATTACGCAGTAGTCGTCTGGTCTGGATGTTGGAATCGCAATGGATCGGATTGGTGACCAGCTGACGTGGAAATGAGTGGGATGAAGGTTATAATTTTTGTTTTGACTTTTCTTTCTTTAAAAAAAAATGAGTCAATTTCCAACAAAACCACAGAAACAGGAGTTTTGTTGGGAGATATTTACGCTTCAATTGTGAATAAAATATGCAATGCAAGTTCCAAACAATGGAAGCATACGTTTGGGTTATATTTTGGAAGGGGGAATTCCAAATTCCCTATGTTTATCTAAAAATCAATTATCCTCTTTATATTATATTATAAAAAATAAATAATTAAGATTTTTTTATATAATATGAAAAGGGTAATTGATTTTTAGACAAACATAACGAGCGAATTTAGAATTTCCCCTATTTTGAAATGCATAATGGCACCAAGACTTAATAAAAGAAGGATGATGGACACAAAAATAAAATTTTTCTAGAATAAGAGAAACAGTGAGTGGAGACCGCTGTATACATAGGACTATTTTTTGAAATCAAGAAAAAGATATATAAAAGACTACTAGCAAACGATTTTGACACCCAAAGTTCAGACAAGACAAAGTTAATAAAATGACTCTAGCATAATAGCACTAAGGAAGTCAACAATCAATTTAGAAAACCTCGTTTTTACAATCTGAATTAAAAATATTTTCAAGCTTTTCCCAAAATTCTTCAAAATAAAAGGAGACCAATAGAGCGCGAGCACCTCACTAGAATGCAAGGAATAAATCTGAAAATAAGAGAAGGTCACCCAAAACTTATAACAGGAAAATTCTCAAAATACCCCACATGTAAGGCAAATATCTCCGTAAGATGGTGACACCTAATCAGCTCTCCAATAAAATTTTGTGGCGTATGCAAAGAACAAAGATATCCCATGGTGAACCAAATATAATCTGGGCAAGAGAAAAGAGTAGGAGAGAACTCTATTCCATTTCCTGAAGGACCAGAAACCACAGAGAGCTAAAGAGAGAGAGAGGAATAGGCTCCCTAAAGACTTTCTCTACTTCATCCTTTGCTTCTCTGATTGAGGTCTCTTCTCCTTTTTTAAAATTCCAGTAAACTAAAGCACCTTAGGTACTTCTCTTCCATCTTTCTCTTCCTAAACATTCTTTCTTCAAAGTCATAAGACACTTTAATTAGAAATTAGTGTTACCACTCGAAACCTCATCTACAGCCATCCTTAATCAGTTCAGATAACTCACTGTATATATTCGAAAATCACTTGTAATACTTATTGATATAATAAATATTTTTTTTATAACTTCTTTTCGTAGATGTAGGCTTAGATTAAATTTATAATTTAAGCAAGTGGCAAATTCAACACAAATCATAAAATTATACAATTAATTTAGTGTACACAGTATACTCAAATTCATGTTTCTGACCAACATAGTTCATGTTATAAGCACGTTTATTTGATTTTGAAGATTCTTTTTTATTTTTAATTAAAATTTAACTTTATATTTTTAAATTATATTAATTTTAACTTTGAAAACAAGATTTTGTGATGAAGCAGTAATTGCAACCACCCGAGTTGACTGCAGGACTATTCTTAGCGAGACGACAACGAGATTTATGGCTGCCTAGTGACTGTTGTGTTGTCAACAACTTTTTAATTGCTTACAACTATATTTGTTAGTTAATTAATTTCTCTATTAAATTAGAAAACATAGATTTCGATTCTCAATGGTTCCACTTTTCTTTCCTTTTTTTTTTGTTTTTTTGATTCTTCTCACAAGGTAAAGGAAAAAAAAGCAGTCTGGTATTACGACAACCTCGTTATTTTCGTTCTTCTTCACTGGTGACAAGAATTATTGCTCTTTAGTTAATGTCTGAAATTGTTGCTGTTTATATAAACTATTATTGTCATATTGATGAAATAATTAATTATTTTTTTATGAGTCATAATAATAATGAATTGACTCTAACATATATAATTTGAGGGTACTTTTTCAGTTTAATTTAAGTGGAATGTCTTAACAATATTATATTCAATTAATATTTTTTTGAAGTTAGTCAAATTTTTTAAAAATTAATCGAACGAAATTTATTAATAAAAAAAATTTTAAATACTATAAATTATCAAAAAAATAATTAATTATTTTAAAAAATTGAATATTTAGAAGATAATTATTTGAATATGTTGTTTGTTTTAAAATTAAAGGATGAGAGTTTGATAAATTTTAATATTAAAATAATATAACAAAGTATAATGACTGAAATATATA
>JAVXUL010000016.1:5379533-5393794 GCA_035590515.1 Trichilia minutiflora | reverse complement strand
CAAAAAGAAGTGAAATAATAAATCTCTTGTAAGTGAGTTCTTGTTTGAATTCATTGCCAAATATTAACGCTTTGTATGGTTAAGGGACTAGCAATAAGTTGGTTGTGGTGTATGATGATTACATAAAAGTGTACGTATACTAAGGTTTAAATTCATTATTTTACACCTCAAAGTATGATTAACTCTCTATATTCATGCATATATCTAGTTTTTGATGTAAAATTTACTTTCTTTGTAATTTTAGTTAATTTTGGTTTTTGTGCAGTGAACGTAAAAATGCAATAACTTTTTATATAAGAGAGATTTTGGGGTGAATCTTGATCCATTGGAAATTTAGCTCATTGGGATAAAAATTTCATGTTTGGTCCAACCTTCGGTTAGGGCTCTAAGTTATACTTTTGATGTTATCAATCAAGTCTCATTGCTATTCCAGTCCAGCCCGACCTTACTTTAGTAATTGGCCTGTAACGTTTGAAAGAAATTTTGGATTGGCCTGAGACAAGTAGCATTCGAACGAGGAGTCAAATATCTATAAATTTTATGTTTAATATGAGGGATAAATCATTCATATTTGAGGTCATCCATGATATTTTTATGGAGGCCTAAATATTTCAACTCCATTTGTCAAAGTTTTCAACTTAATTGTCAAACATTATAACTACTTACTTTGACATTTAGCTCTCATATTTGTCTATAAATAAGAGGCCTATTTTGTGTTCTAAGCATGTAATTGATGTAATTTGATGTATTTAAAATTAGTTCATAATGAAATTTCATTCCCTTATTTCCATGTCTTTCTAAAGTTCTAGCTAAGGTTAGGAGGTTGATACTAAGGATGTATGGTATATTCTTTAGATCCCATATTTGTTTTTAATGTTTAAACTCTTTTTATTAATTGCATATGCATGTTTTGAAAAATATTTTTAAGCATTTAACTCTCTGATTTTTATGTAAATATTTGACACATTGAATGCTTGAAAAAACTTTCTTTAATTCATTGTAGACATATGGTATAAAAAATGCTTTGAACATTAAATGTCTTAAATGGTTTTCTTACATTTTCTATCAATTAATTTAAAGATATTCTTTTAATCAAATAATGATTTTTTAAAGAAAATATATATTTCATGCATTAAACGATTTTTATCTTCCGATTGAGATAACTCTTTAGTTAATCTCAATTGAGTTAAAGAAGAGATTTATTTTACTAACCATCATCCTAAAATATCAATTTCCAAAGCCTTAGTATTTTAATTTATTTTTAATTCTTATTTGGTAATTTCTTCTTTAAAATCAATTCAGCATTTATTCTACCTTTTCTATTGGATATTGCTTGGACATAACCAATTGGACTCTTAGAAGTAACACTCCTTGTGGATACGATATTTGGACTCACCGGACTATTCTACAATAAGACTATCTATACTTAGATACAAAATTTAATTGAGATCAACTATCAAGTACTTGACTCAGTTTGTATCTATATAATGTTTCACTGAAATTAAAAGAAATTGATTTGTATTGAATAGATTTGTTTATTGTATTTAACTCAGCTGAGTGTGTATTTGTCAGGATTATATTTCAAATATGTTTTGGAATGATTATGTATAATATATATTTGATATCTGATTTTATAATTTAAATTATTAGTCGGCCACCGAATGAGATTATTAAATGATGCTTTAGATTGATAATGATGATATTAGTCATATTTTAAGAACTATGAAATTTCAATATTGGATTAAATTTGTAAACAAATGTTATCTTTGCGTATCCTTAAAATGTGTTATAACTAATAAGATATATTTCTTGGATTAGCGACGATTGTTATGTGATCCAATTCTTAAGGTCGAGGTATGACATAAAGGAGTTTAACTACTTTAAACTTTTTCACCCTTATTAAAATGTAAGATCTAACCCGATATTGTCAATGATATTATTTACTTTGACCCAATCCTTTGGAGTCGTAAAGTTTTATTCTTGATAATGAGTTCAACTCATCTCAAAAGGCTTCGTTAATAACTTGGGATTAACTCTCTTTATATATAGTCTAGTAACTTACTCTTTCATTTCGATGTGGGACTCAATCCATTCATTACCTAATAGTTTAATAAGAGTTACTCTTAACTCAGGTCATTACATATCCATCAACTTTCATCTAGTTTATCCTCAAACCCGTACTATCGTATAGGAAGAGAATTGACTATGATATTAAAATTTAAGACTTAACCCAATGTGATCAATGCTATTATTTACTTTACTCCAATCCTTCGGGATCGCACAGTTTTATTTTTGGTAATAGGTTTAATCCATTTCAAAAAATCTCATTAATAACTTGGGACCATATAACCCGATAACTTGCTTTTCTATTTTGACCTGAGACTAAACTCTTTCCTACTTCTAACTATCCTGTCAGCCTACCCAAAAGAGTTTCTTGTTCAGACCTTCTCACCTTTGTATCACTCCATGTTCTCTAAAACCAAATCATTACATAGAAAATTGATAACCCTAAACACTATAAATCTTAAAACATTACTTTCATTTTAGTTCATCCCTTGTATTTTAAATTACTGACTTAAATATCAAAATTTGTTTGTTGGATAGCGGAAGTTAGTATTTTTCTAAGTTTGCAGGATCTAAGTAACCACTCACATGAAAGGATTGCTGTGTGGTGGTTAAAGTAATTAGGATGGTTTTGTGCTTTGACAAATATTTTAGATTATATTATTTTATTCTAAATAGTTGTAACTTCAGAATTGGGTATCTCTATCTCAAAAATGTACCTTCAATACAATTTTAACAATTGATACGTTTTGGTTACCCAAGAGAGAACTATATATACGTGAATAACATACGTACAAATTAAATGAAGTCCAACTTACTATAATATTAAATCGTCATAAAAAAATTAAACCACGTATATAGTGGAAGCAAGTTTAACACATATGAATCTTCAAGCAATTTTGCCGATAGGGTACCTAGAACAAGGCAAACCATGAAAGCCACGACCTATACCTCGACATCTGAGAGAAGTATGGCAACCCTGCATAACCAAATAACTTCCACCAAAAAGATCATGTATATGAGACTGACCGTTCTTCAACCTCTTCAAAGCTTTTTTCCATGAAACCTTAACTCGACTGAGAAACCTCGATTTTTTACTCAATAACCTTCTCAACCCTGGAATCCGAAGCTTCCTTCGGTTCCTAACGTTAATCTTGATAATCTTGTACCACTTGTCAGTCTTTCTGAAACCACTCTCTTGATCTACTTCATCAAACTCACTGTCGTATACCAATCTATGAAATGAGAACTTGGTAAGCGAGGCAGTAGTAGTATCAGCCATTAAGGAAAGAGATATTAGATGAGCTTGTGGCGTGTATTGATTTGCTTTTCAGAATCTATATGAGCTCTGAATGATCTCAGAATGACTCATTTGCATCTTAATGAAAATGAAACAAAGTTACGTCAACTAGCAGTTGGACGTATTAATTAGAGAACCCACGGAGCTGGAATTTTTTGGCACCGTTAGTTGAGTTATATATGTAAGAAAAAATTCTTACCTACCACTGAATTTCTACCTTTAGAATGCCCGTGGTTGCGATTAATTTGTTGGTACTAGCATATTTTATCTCAACTTTCTCATGAAATTTATTAAATTGTGATGGACTCAGTAATTAATATCTGCATAACCTAATAATCCTTGGCGCAAAAGCATTATCATAATTGCTTCCATCGACTCAGCACTAGTAAAAGTATATTTAGGTTTGAGGTGTTGAAATTTTCTACTGTGAAGTCTTATTTATTATGAAATAAAAAATATATATATATATAAATATAAATGTAAAATTGAGTGATTATTAAATATTTTAATCTTTATCTTTTTAAAGTTCAGCAAAGCACAACAATATTAAACCCTAATTATAACCTTCGCAATTTATATTTTAAGTTGAATATTATAGATACGAAAATTTCAATTTATCTAGAAACAGGCATAAATGCTTCAATTATTAGTTGACCCTATGGAACCGCCAATCTGGTACAACGACCACCGCAAAATGTCAGATCGTTTAGCTTTCCCTCCTTTGGAGCTGTGTCACGTATCACTAAGTAAACGTTAATGACTCATCATCTCAGCAGAATTAGAAGGATTCCTTATCCTTGCAGACTTGAACTCACGAATTTTAATTGCTAAATTGTGCACCTTATGGTATATATAATTTCCCTTTTTTATTTTTTAATTTGAACGTTCTTATTTTATAATATATATAGAGAGAGACACATATTTTGTAACGTATAACATTGAAGGTCTACAGTTGGAAACTCTAAATTATTAGATTAGCAGTAATAATTCAGTGCACGTTGTTTATGCAGCTGAACATGGTTGTGCGTGTACAGAAAGAGAGTAGTTTATAAATTGTAGATATATATAATACCATGTACGTTAACGGAAATGTAGTTAATCTAATTGAACCAAGAGGCAACTAATTGGTTTATCCATCTCCATCCTTCCGGGAAAAAGAACCTATACCTGAAAAGCAATCGATCAAGCATCCAAGAACCTTATCCAATGAGATATACTTGGAATCCCTCCATTCACAACAGTTATTAAATAATAACCAGAAGGTGCAACATTAGAAGATGGACGTGCATCCAAAACAGAACTCATCCATCCGTTCTTACCCTTCGTGATACAGTTGCACCTCAGTCTTAACAACCTTTGATTCGTTGAAATTGGATGCGTCGTGAATGATGGTGCATAGGCAGTAAACTCAACCTCGTTGGTAGGCCTTCTTCCCAGTCAGAAGTCAATAATGAACGATTCTCCATACGTAACACCAGTAATGCTGCTGTTATAGTATATCGTCACATTGCCTGGCACTGGTTATGGTATTGCCTATCCATATAATGAGGGACAAATGCTTGTACTCTTAGTTCAGTTGGGTGGGTCACATTTCTGAAAGTGTTCCTTTTGTTAGGATTACTGCCAGCAACTAAAATCCTGCCGTCGGTTAAAACGATAGCCAATGAGTGATACACTCTAGCTATTTTGGTGGAAGCTAGTGTTGGTTTTTGAGGGTGTTAAGTCTTGAATTGATGTTTGAACAGAATTTAAATTCCTGGGATTGTTACAGCTATTAGAGTTAAAATAAGCATAAAAGAGTTGAAAACAAGCATAAAAGAATTGAAAAACTGATTTATTCGTTCCAATGAAATCCAAATAATTTATACTTGATGAGATAACAACAATAGCTAAACTTAATGCTAAAAGTAATTGATTTTTTTACCAGTAAATTATTCAAATTTTCCAAGATCAATTCTTAAAATAACAGGAAAGCTAATATCTGGCAAAATTGTTGTTCACCAACAATTTTCCAACTTTAAACTTCCTGATATTTTGGCATTTGGTATGCCAATAACTCAACAGCTAGGATAGAAAATCTTTTGCCTAATGTTTTCTTTGGATTGTAGAGGTATGGTTTGAGAGAAGGGTCTTCTGCATTGTTCCATATGGCACAACCACGTTATGCCATTGATGATTAGGATATTGCCAGTTGGGAGAATCAACATGTCATTTAAGAGACGGGGTTCAGTCATGTATTCCATATTCCAAATGTATCTGTTTGCTAATTATCATCCTCCATAAGTGCTTAGTCCTTTCAAGAATCTCCCTTTTGCAGCGGCTCTGTAAGCTTCTGAGGCCGAACCTCCACAAACTATCACTTTCACTTTTTGGTAGTTGTTTGTATGGTCTGAAAAGGGAGAATTACTGATGAGCCTGAGCTAGGATAGTTTCTTGACCCGTCTCCGGGAAGTTGAGAAAAGGTCTTGAGCACCCTGTTGTGTCTATAATCGAAAAGAATGTAATCCCGACTGGCAAAAATGAATAAATTGCCATCCGAGGAAAGGTGAAGGAAGGGATAGAGGTTGTTTCCCCCATCATTCCTGTCATTAGTCTGTTCCAAGAATAGAAGATCAAAACACTTGTCTCTGGAGGACAGTTTAGGTGCAAATTCATAAATGAATGCCTTCCTCCCTCCTACACTATTACTCGATCATTCTCAGGCAGCATTTGATTGGAAGCATACCAACGCTCAGCAGATAGGACCCGCTTTGATTGCTTCCAATCACACCGCCTATTTTCACAAGATTTAAAATATCTTATCCTTAGTGAGCGAATTCCGTATCCACCGCGTGTAAGAGTGTACCCTTGCTCTAGAAAGAACCCGCAGAGCACCATGAATGCGTGTCAAGTCTTAGAGGCCTAATTTTGTTGCCTGAAATGTTATACTCAACAGAATGTGCAAAACAAGACCAATCTTCTAAGTCATCACGGTTGCGCTACACCTTGTTCCATTGTAGCCGTAACGGAGTGTGTAACCTGCTCCCCTTTGATCAAACATTATGACAGTATTGTGATGAGTTAATGCCATATGCATATCTACTACACCAGTGCTGTTCCCGAAGAACCTCCAGCTTCCCCTGCACCACTAGATCGAGCACAATCTAGTAGTAATAAGATGGCAGTGATTGTAAATTTGATAAGACAATGAAAATGTTCCTCTTCTGCCATAAGTGAGAATGAAAAACAAACTGTATTGTGCTGTGACTGTTGGCGGAAGTAAATTTCTTTATATAGAAGATTATATACGGCTCGAGTTGATAGCAGTCCGTATATTCAAGAGACGTGTCAATCCTAAAATGCAGTAAATTCACAAATTAATCTTTTTGTGAGTAAAATGGACGCAGTCCAAAGCTTTATGCGTAATCCGACTAAATCGAGTGTCATGTGATTAGAGTAGACGGTCAGCCACTAATAATTTGCCGAAGATCAATCTGTCCCTCCTAAAAAATTATGACCCAATACGAAAGCGTCATTACTTACCTCACAGGAAATGTTCAACTAATAATACTCTCTACGGTTGGTGCTGCATGTAGACAGACCATTTTGCGCGAGTACGAATAAATATTATATTTCAAGATTCAAAGCAGATCAGGTTCTAAACAAAATAATTGATTCAAGACTCAAAACAGATCAGGTTTTCAATAGAAAATTGAACGCAATCCGCACGAGAATATTAACTACATTTACAAATAACAATTAACAAGACTTAAGTCAACAAAGGTTATTAACCCAATGACGTCACCAGGCCATCCCATTGCTGATAATTGCTGTAACTGTAACATCATATGGCTCTTCAATTGACAAACGATGCATCAAGAATATTTCTAGGTGGAAACAGGAAACCAGAACCATGCACACATTTAGACAAGTATCCATATCCTCTGAACAACAGGAGAGCTGATACAGCAGCTTCAGACAGCTGATACAGCAGCCACTAATCTAGTACTGAAATTGCCAACCAAACAGAGACTTCGAATTAATTTACAGTCCCTGGAGCAAGTTAGTAGCAGTGCCAAAAAATTCAGACAAGTAATGCCATTTAGTAGAGTTTTATTCTGGTCTGAATGATGCTGCGGCAAATAGGGCATAACTCAAGATCTTGTCCACACTCGCAGCAAGTCTGCAAATGAATAGACTCATAAATGCACTCTACTAACCATTCTTCAAAAGAAATCAAAGAAATGCATAGCTGTATTACCTGATGACCACAACCGAAGGCCATATTCTTTGGATTGGTGAGGCATATAGGACAAACCTATGGAAATCATGTTAAAAAAAGGTTCAAAATAGTACTTATGATTTGACAAATTAAATTCTATTTGCCGTAAAATCAAAATTTAATCATAGCTAATACAAGGGAATAATGCAAGTACATGATTATCAGAAGCAGAACTTGCTGGTGGAGCAGTGCCAACAACTCTATCATGTCTACCTGAAGGAGCATTTGGATGAAAATTACTTTCCCATGAACTTTTAGGAGTGCTTAGAGAAGCTGCACCATATTGAGGAGGCGGAAGAGAAACCCTGTCAATAGCCTTTCCTCTACGAGCACTGATTGGGATAAAAAGATCAAACAAAAAGCAATTGAATATAGCCCCTGGCCATAGTACTAAAAACTTCAAAAGCCTAACTAGGAATAGTAATTTACCCCAATAAATTAAGTTCTATTGTAGCTTTGTACTGAGAAGGAATCTCCATCAAGGCTGCAAGAGCAAAATCAGCTTCTTTTCTGGACCGGTCAACATTCTTTGACATAATTTCTGTGAAGTTTACAAACTACAGAGGACAAAGTGACAAGAATTTCTCAACTAGGGTAAAGATACAAGCTACAAAATAGCAGAAAATAGCAAATCCTATTGCCACCAGGATTTATTTGCCTGAAAATTATCAAATGCTCGGGCTGGAATGTTATCATCAAATTCCTTCATCATGTCCCACGGCCCATCTCCAACCCCAACTAATATAATTGACAAGGGGTACTCACTGCAAAAATAAGTATGTGGCAAAAAGGGTTTAGCATGTACCGATCATCATAGAAGGAAGTAAATTGAACATGCACCTTGCTTTAACAATTGCTTCAACGGTTTTCTTTTCCTGGGGGCTTAGTTGGCTACGCTCAGTATCAACACTTCTGGTCACCTGTAAACCCAAAGTTCATGAATTATAGCTCATGGTAAACTGAAAGAATTTGACATGGTAAGGAAGAACTAACAGATCATGTGGCTGGCAAGGAAACTGGATCTAATCTTACTTTTCTACCCAGCAGCATATAGTTTGCTATTGCAACAATTATCTCTTCCACTTATAACTACCTACCACCACAGCAATTGGTTGTTTAGTGTTAACGAATTTATCCAAGGTTTTGGTTCATTACATCATTTAGACTGTTAGCTACACAGAATCTTACTAATCTGACACATCTACTACTTTCATACACATTATTAGAACTATATTTCATCTGATACTCAGTATCACTTTGTAAATTAGAAAAGGAAAGAAAAAAAGGGAACAGAAAAAGGATGATGAAATCAAATCAGATTTAAAGCTCCTGTTTTAGATTATAGTTTTACATGGATTATTAAAGAACATAGAAGAGAATTTGCCTGTCCATCAGCTATTATCAGTAAAACATGGTACTGGCCCCCACTTTGCTCAACAATAGTGATGGCCATTTCAACGATAGGGGCAAACGACGTTGGTCCTGTAGAAAACAGAGAAAAGTATTACACACACACACACACACACACACACACATATATATATATATATATTATATAAGGAAACCAACAAAAACAGGAAGAAAAAAATAAAAAAATCAAACAAATTGCAACCAGCAAGTCGTAGGCGAGGGACCAATTCTCTGTATCGGCTCAACACTTCTTCAAATCCATTACAAAATCTCTCATCTGGATAAAAACTGAACACTTCTTGATCATGAGTTGAAGCTGCCAGTTGATAGAATCAATTTACACTAAATTATCAACATAACATAACATAAAGAAACCAAAACATCTAAAGCAAAAATAAAAAATAAAAGAAATACCATCTCCAAATCCAAAACATGGAATTAAGTTATCTTCATCAAAGGAAGACAGTGTTTTTCCAATAATAGATATAGCTTGTTGATAAGGATTTTGATAATCTCCAATGTGATGTAGACTTTTCCGTTGGAATGATCTTGCACCTATTACCAAAATGTTTAAGTATGTTTCACTGTAACATGAAAACAGAACAGATATGCATCCAGATAAGGTCAAACCTGTCCAGTCATTGCTCTTTGTGAAATCAATACCAACAATGAGATTTGATGACTCTAGTCCAGCATGTGCCAGTGCATCTCTAACCTGAGGTTATAAACAAGTTCAACAAAGCCATTTTAGTTGAACAAAAGAAATAAAATGAAATCACTATCACTGGCAAATCACCAACAGCAAGTGAAATTCATTTTATTTTCCAAGAAGGATGGCATGATGAGTTAGGAAATTCATGTATTCAGTCAACCATATAATTTTCTGGAATAAACAATAAGCCAAAATACAATAAAGATGAAAGAACGATCAAAATTTCTTCTCACTATCCACTTTTAAGCAACCTGAAACAATATCTCCAAATGAGCATTTTTGCCTATTTCTGAGGAAATGGAGCATATTGCTGATATCAAACCCATACATAAGAAAGAGGAATATATATCATACCTGCTCCAGGTTAATATAGTCATCATCTATCTTGGAGAACTTCCTTTCCAACTTCCTTTTCGACTCAGTAGCCTGACCACTGTAGCTTTGAGGTGGAGGGGGATAATGATGCTGTGGCACATACTCTTGACTTGTTGGAGCATACGGCTGTGGATAGTTGTTATGATTCCATGAATATGAACTAGACCCAACAGAAGGCCGTCGTGAACTTGTCCGTTTTGTTATGATCCCACCCATGGACCTTATAAAAGTAGGATATTCTACAACCCCCAACAAATATGTACACAATTAAAAGAACTAACCAAAACCATAGTGGCCATGAAGAAGATTCAACACTAAGAAACCAAGTTGACCACAGAAACAGAATGCTCAATGATACCAAGTGCAGCATAACTTAGTAACAACTAAATTGATTGAAAACTACTTCTTATCTTATATTCATCCAAGACTTCTCTAATATTTGTATATTCTTCACCATATTGGAAATTTACAGCGATGGAAGACTTTTCGTTACATTCAGCCAACTGTGGGGTCAGAAAGGAAAACGATGCTATTCGAAAACGAAAAAATCAAAGACTTGAAGCGTGACCACATGAAGTGAAATCAGTAATGTATAAGGAGAATGCATGTTAATTCTAGATAAAATTACCCAATATATAATCCAAAAATTTCCAAAACCTGGGTCATTATTAAGAACACTAAATAAAATTGGGACTTCTTCTCCATCTGTACAAAATCGCCAAAAGTCAATAATAGAACAATGCCCTCCCAGTTAAAATCTAAAACTGAAAATGACTTCTTAAGTCATCAGGAATCGAGTCTCAAGGAATATACCGCAGGAAACATTTTTAAAAAATTAACCCAAAATGCATCCCCATTGAATTCAGAAATCAGAACCACCCAATAATTACCTATTCATAATTGAAAAGCTCAGATCAATATCAGTGTCCATCTAATAAAGCAAGCAACCTAATTTGTATTACTAGCAGTTAAAACTTGAAACCAAGTCAAAATATAAGAGACAGGATAGCGTTGTATTTGTATGTGAATCTTCAGATCAATATATAAGCAATCACTGTATACCTATGTATAGGGTTTCCGGAGCATCTTGGCTTGTAGTTTGAGATAAGAGCTGATGTCAGTTGGCGGAGAAGTCCATGCGCGCTCTCTAGTCTCTATCTGATGTTGTAGTTGGTGTACCAAGTAGGAAGTGTGGTTGTGAGTGCTTTCTTGTGCAGGCTGTTTCTGGGAAATTTCCTTTCTTTTGCTTATACTAAGACATGTAGCAGCCGATCATTTTTCCTTTTTTTTTCAAGCTTTTTGTTTTTGTCTTTCTTCGCCGTGACACCCAGACTCCACTTTGTAGGGTCGATCTACTCCTATTGGGCATGCCCTCTCAAATTTTCGATTCCGAATTACCTTGAAATCATTAAGGCGGTGCTAATAAATGCGTTTGGGATTTATTTTTTCTTTTAAATTACTTATATAATTATATTATCACTTGCAGTTAATTTAAGTGTAGCACCTAATTCGGTGCTTTCCATTCTTTAGCACTTTAGTTGCTTATATAATTAAACATCCTCTTGCTCTTTAATCACAGGTTTGATTCTTCATAGTTTTATTATTATAAAATTAATACCAAATCGTTAGGGTGTTTTACCCAAAAGAGTTTCATTTTTTTAATAATTTCTGTGATTTTGGTAGCCAAGCAGCATTTGGCTTCAAAACTAGTTTCATTAGGCTCTCAATCGACAGTTTCTCGTTGTTTTTATTGTTGTTGCATCGTTAGTTGTAACTGTCTTTTGGATGATACTTCCCCTAAAGTGGTTTAGTGAAAAGACATGTTAAACCATAAACGAATATTTATTATCAATCCCGTATTTAAATTTTAAGTCTTATATATTATTAAAATGTAAAAAATAAGAGATTGAGGGTTTTTCTTCTGATTTATTCTTTGTTGGATGATTACTTAGCGTAGATCTTGAATTACAAACTTTGAATTATTTTTATTACAGTATCATTAACTCTTAAATCAAATTATATATCGTTTTATTGATTTAATCTATAATTTAAATTGAATGGGTTAAAATTTTTTTCGTATAAAAAAAAAATTATTTAGTTGATGTTTTATATTTTATTATTGATAATTTAACGAGGGATTATTGTAAACAAGAATGGAAATTAGGTAAATAGATTTATTTGATACAAGATTTTTTTTTGGTAATTTTATTTTACCTTGGTTGGAAGAAATAAGGAGAGTGATCAGAGGCTCTATCCGAAATCAATTCATATGGGAATGCTGCTGGATTCAAAGAGTTGAGAGTGTGTGAAGAATTTAGCAATAGATGAGAGAATTAGTAAGCTTATTTGGTTAACTTGTGTAAATTCAATTATATAATATATAATATTATTTAGACTAATGACAAAGAGAAACCTCACGACTCAATAGATTTATGATATATATGCTGAATTCATTTCGAAGGACCTTTTTTATTTTCTTTGGCTGCTAATTACTCTTAAATTCTACACTGTTATCCGATAGTAATGAACTTTCCTGCCTCAGTAAGACAGTAACTGCTGACAGTATACTAGCTACTTGATATAGTTTGATTCAGCAGTATACTAGCTACTTGATATAGTTTGATATTGTAGTTTGGATGCGTGAGGTATAATCACTTGAGTGGATACTTGATCAAAAAAGTATACGTGAATAACCCTATTTATCCATGTGTATTTATAAATAAATTAAAATTTAAATATGTCATTATAATAATATATGTCCATCATATTAATATAATTAAAATTCTGGAAGAATTTTTAAAAGTTATTATTTAGGTAAAAATTCGGAAGAATACATGAAAATCTTTTAGATAGATGTCTGTTATCCTCGATTCCCGTAACAGTATTATTTTATTACCCTCCTCTCAGAAACCTTGACTATCCATTATTCAGGCTTTTTGATTATTCGCCTCTAAGAAATCTCAACTGTCTTCCATCTAAATCCTCTCGTCATTGCTTTCTAAAAAAGTTTGACTCCGTTATCAGCCAGAGATCACCAAAAATAGAAATGATTAATGATCAAGGATCTTGCAGTAAGAAGCGCCGTCCTGACAGATTTCAGATGTCTGTCCCATCTCCCATCAAATCTTAGAAGGTCTGACAGTATCAGGCTTGATAGATATCATATCTCTTAAATAAAAAACAATTGGCACACTATCCCAAGATAGAACGTCCCATCATTCCCATTCTCTGATACCATGTCACTTCACTCACATACCAAGGGCCCTATATAAAGAGGCAAAATCAACAGTAAAAAGGGTTCAAATTCATTTTCTCTTCTAGCTTGTATTTTACTTGAGCTTTCTGTCCCTTTTCTTTCCTTTCGCCAGAGTTATTTGCTCCACCTTCTACACTTTCGCTAACTTAGGCATCAAAGTTTTCTCGTCAGAAATCCCATTCGGCGTAACTCCTAGTATGTTATTGTCTTGCAGGAACTTAGAGGTGAAGTTCTGTAAGCAAGGATCTAATCAATAACTTTCAACGGTGTGGATCTAGTGACGTAACAGCCATGTTCACATTCACACCTCAACAGCTAGCGCTGTCTTCAGAAATCTAATGAAAAACCACTTATAAAATTATTTAGCGAAAGAAGAAAGAAGTGAGAGTAACCCAGAAAACTTTGTGGTACTTTGAGTTTCGGAAAAATGACAAAACAGAGAAGGGGAACGGAGGAATCTAGTTCCAGCGAAAGCATTGCATGCAGAGATGGAAGGCCCCCGTTTGAACATGAGGAATCCATTGTCCCTCCTGCCGCAAGTGGATCCCGACTATAAGATGACCGTCTGACTAGGCTAATGACGAGCAGGGCGAATAGACTAAAGAAAGAGCTTATGGAGATTGAGCAATAAATGACAAGAAAGTCTGCCTGTCCAAGAGAGCTGAAGGTATCGCACCCTCCAGAAAGACGGGAGAGTCGGGTCCTAGTCGACAACTGTGAAACCCGTCCCTTAGCATTATGGGCATAATAGTAAATCCCTCAAGAGTATTTGTGCATGTCTTTATGGTTAGATTGTGCACGAGAGAGTATAGAACTTAATGAATATATCTTGGATAAGATTATGGTGTTGGATATGAACTTTTAAGAAAGATCTGGATTTTTG
>JAVXUL010000016.1:5359279-5374099 GCA_035590515.1 Trichilia minutiflora | reverse complement strand
TAATAAATGGATCGTATTAGGATTGAGGATCTTGACACGATTAATAAATGGATCGTATTCGGATGAGCACAAAAAAAATATTATAAGTTTATTGACACGATACGAATACGATTCGTTTATCCGAATTGACACCCTTATAGAGAGGTGGGACTAGCATACCCCGATTGTCCGCGAGTTCGAGTGCGAGTTGGCCGTGGATGAATCGTTGAAGGTCCTCTGAGTAGCAGATTCGGGCAAAATATCTGAGGTGCTTTGGCCGTCTCTCCAATGATGTAACCAGCTGCTCGGAAAGACATCGTATCGGGAAGTTCATCTGAGGAATAACACCTCTGTATGATAGACCTGGACAAGAATATAGAGATGAGTTTGGGCCCGTGGGTTGAGCCGCACTAAAATACCCCAACATAGTTTATTAAAGGCATATGTTCATTTGGTATAACTATCTTTTATTTTATTTTAAAAATAAAGTTATTCAAAATATTTGTTAATATTAATTTTGAATAAAATTTACTAATTTTTAATTAATATTTAATATTTTTATTATATAATAATTGTGAAGCTACTGTAATTATATGGTCAGAATACTTCAATATAACATATCTTATATGAATTGAATGCGAAACAAGCTAAAATAGGTTGAACTTTTATTTAATAGGATATTATAACACATCACCCCAATTGTCATCCTCAGGGGTTATTTACCTTGACCTAGAAAAACTAATTTCTATTCGTTAAAGATTTAAAATTCATTGATCTAAAAGAAAGCCATATTATTGAACCATTCAATAGAGGCATCTTCTGGCCTGCTAGTGTCCAATTGGGCAACTTTGTCGAGTGAGTGATGGCAATTTGATTGCCCAGCGTCATACGTGGGGTCGGTATAGGTAAAAAATTTGGTCATAAATACCTGCAACCTGTAATACTTGATGTATCTTAAATTTCAAATTTTATGTTTTAAATTTTAAATTTTATTTTATACATTTGTTATACGTTTGTCCAAATGAAAATGAATGATAGCCAAATCTAACGTATCCATTTTGATTCCATAAATAATCTTATAATTTTATTTTCTAAAAAATTTTGATAACATCTCTCTCGTTACAAACTTTCTCAAATTTGACATCAAACATTTTATTAAAAAAAAAATTCTTTAGATTTTCTCTCATAATGATATTAACTAGTGAAGTAAAAATTTGCACCAATGGCAATTTGCCTTTTTAAATTGTGCTTTATTTCTTCTTTTTTTTTTTTCTTATTCTTGATTAGTTATTTAATTTCATGTTTTTTAAAGTGTATGTCTTGTTTATTTGTATTGATATAAAATTTATTAGACACGGTCAATAAGCAAAATATTTAAGAAATTAGAGAAGAAAATAATTTTTTATAAAATAAAATATAATGATTACTAATGCTTGAAATTTTTCAAAAGAAAATTTTCAAACATCGAATAGATTTTATCTTTTTTTTATTGTTGATAGGTCTAACGAAACTTGCATTAGATATATAAAATAATTATAATAACTATTTTTTGATTGCCTAAAATTATAAAAAGAAAGTGAAAAGTAATGTTGCCTTTTTCAACGTATAATCTCTGATGTTTAAATTAGATTTGGAATTCGAGAGAAGAAAGAATCAAAATTTTAAAAAGAAAGAAAAAAATTGTATAAATATCGATGCGAAATAAATATGTTATTTACTATAATGTCTAATCCTTTTTATGATAGAAGGATATTGATATTTATAACAATTAATAACACATAAGTTGAAACTTTTGTACATGTGATCATCAAAGAACAAAGAGAATTTGTTAAAGAGTTTGCATGTTGACGCTAGATAATGAATCATTACATAATTATTGTCCATAGACTTGTACTTGAGTAATGATCACCTAAGTTGTGATTTATACAACACAAAATTTTAAATATAATATACTAGTTTGAAGTGATCTCAAGACTCATGTGTGATTCTTTTTCGTCATCTCTATTTTTAGGTTTGAGTCTACATAAAGTTAAGGGCATTTTTTTTGGCCCAAGACTTATTTTAGTGAAGGTAAAGACGACTTTTATTAGCTTCAAAACTCTTAAGTCACTTATAAAATTTACTTTATGTGTAGAAGTTGATTTCACACCTTAAAGAGTGTGATGATCACAAGGTTGACGAGGATTGATTGAAATAATGTTTCAATTTTTATTTTGAAAATAACTTTCTTTAAATTTTTACTAAAACAAAGTTTTAGTAAAAATTTATAATTTTTCTTAACATGCTATTAACGTTTATGATGTATTTTTTTGCCATTAAGATCATTTAAATTTCGAATTCCTCACGGTCGCAAGATTCGTTAACTCCACAAATATTATTTTAAATTTTACTAGTTTTTAAAAGACGTAACTAAATATATTACTTTAGATTTTATAACGGTGTTACTTGTTATTTTAAGAATAGATAGTATTATTGACTATGCTCTATAGTTTACAGCTCATTTAACTCTTTATCATTTTTGTATAATAAATTTTGCTTTGTAATCCTCACAACAAAGACAACAACAACAACATGGAGTCATGGAAATTTTATCATTCATGGCATAATAAAGTTTTCAATACAGCTCCCTATAATTCATGGAGTCACCAAGGTTTATCATTAATTGTAGGGGTATTGACAGATGCCCTTGAAATTGACGGAAAATTCAATTATCCTCCTATAATATATATGACAAAATCTCAACTGTTGGATTTTTATAATGGATGGTCTGAATTTTACTACACATCTCACAAGAGGTAATTGAATTTTCTGTCAATCTCAGGGACATTTGTCAATACCCCTTAATTGTATTATATCACATCGCATTGAGGCTTCATATTTGTAATACATATTAA
Organism: Trichilia minutiflora; assembly: GCA_035590515.1. Lineage (NCBI taxonomy): Eukaryota > Viridiplantae > Streptophyta > Magnoliopsida > Sapindales > Meliaceae > Trichilia > Trichilia minutiflora. The sequence goes on along the minus strand of JAVXUL010000016.1, from coordinate 5,371,226 downwards.
TTTGTAAATTGCATTGATTGATCCTAAAATTTACATTTCAATTTGAAAGGAAAAGAATTCCACTAAGCATTAATGCCAAATTATAATTGCCTAAATTCTTTGGTTCAATTCTTATATAATAATATTTTAATTATGTATAAATAGATTCTTTATATAATTTTTATTATATACAAATAAACTCTTAATACTTTATACTATTATTTTTATTTGAAAATTTTCCAATAGGATAGATTATATAAAAAAATTTAATGGGATTCCGTATCTTATTAAAATCTAAAATTAAATATTTTAATATAAAATTATTAATTGCAATATATTAGTTAAGTGTTTGGTATAGAGTATTGAAAAAAATTTAATTTTTTATTAATTTTTGTAAAATAATTGCTCAGCATTATTGGTAGGAGAGAACGGCTATGTAAAAATGGAGAAATTATTTATTTATTTATTTTTTCCTAACAGAGAAATTAGTTATTTGATCGACTAGCCGTATGTGTGGTTCTTGCGGATAATTCTGACAGGCGACAGAAACTCACAAAATCCAATTAATCCATATAAACTTTTTTTTTTTTTCGTGCCCTTTATCTTTAAAGCTATTGGTGAAAATACAGAGGGAGGATAAGCAAATTCAAAATTCCTGATGATGGAATCTCTTGCACTTCCTACTCTCAAAGAGCTTACATGTTCAAGTTCAAATTTTCACAAAGGACAGAACAGAAAACTATCTGGGAAAGCTCTTTACCTGAGATCATCCAACCCATCTTCTCTTAGATTTACATCTTCTCACATTACTTACCCTTTAGTAAGCCTAAATTCAATTTATTTATAGTTCTGATTAATGGGGTTTTGTCGATTTTTTTACTTACCATCCTTGTTGCCTTCCGAGGAAACGAAGGAAAGTAGATAGAGAAAATTGAGATGGGATGTCTTTGTTTTGATTAGAATTCAGGTGGTATTCGTATGCAAGCTGGTGGAGAAGATTACGAGTTGAAGCAAATGAGGGATATGACCGCTGCAAAGAAGAGATGGGATTCTCTGGTATTGCAAATGATTTCATGGAAATATACAGTTTTCCTTTTTAATTATTGTTAACGAGGGGTTTTTAATTTTTTGTTCAATTGAGTTCAATTTTAGCTGTGTTTTTGTAATTATGGTTGATACTGTTTTGTCTCCAAACGATTGTTCACAAGATTCTATTAATTACGCATATCAGTCGTCTTTGTTGAACATGAAAATAATGACATTGCTTCAATTCCTTTCTAGTAAGGTTTTAATTTGGATGTTTCACTGCATTGCGTATATAGATCAGGGAAGGAAAAGTAAAGGTTCTTACACCTAGGGAAGCTGGGTATGCAATTCAACTCTCTGACAAAACCTTACTTGATGTTCGTCCGTCTACTGAGCACAAAAGGGTGAAACTTTTTTCCTTTTTCCATATTTAAACTTCAAATCTTGCGAACATATGATATTTATAGAAGTTGCATATCAGCTTTAATTTAAAAGAAACATGCTGTGTTTGTAAATAGACTTCCTCCATTATGCTACATTACTCACAATGGGGATTTTTCATGTTAGATATGGAACTCCATTGACTTTTCTCACATAAAAAACCATAATGTATTGTTATTTAAGTATATTGAACTTAAAATTTTATTGGCTCAAGTAATAATATTCTTTGTTGTTTGGAAGCTGTTTAAATTAGCCAAGTAATATCTTTGATATTTATTTCATTTTCTTTGTCATTGGATCGTCAAAATTTTGTTCCCTGTTTCAAAGGCTTGGGTTAAAGGCTCAACCTGGATTCCGATCTTTGAAGTTGATGACCAATTTAATGCCAGATCGCTTTCCAAAAAGGTCACCAATTTTGTTATGGGTACGTGACACTATATCTTATATATTGTCTACTGCATCTTGTTCTAAATTAGTACTATAATTCTTATGTATTTTGTAATTATCTTTAATTGGTTGCCTAATGAATTATTATTTGATGATGATTATAAGATTTTTTACTAGCCACTGGAGTGCAACTTATGAAACTAATGTTCTTGGACTTTGCTGCTCTTTCTTCTTAAATTGAGTTAAATGTTGTGTAGGCGGTTGGTGGAGTGGTGTGCCTACTTTTTCTTATGATAAGTATGTTCTAAATTCCTTTTAAATTTCTTAATTTTGTGGGTTTGTGCCCGTATGCATGCAATGGATGCTAAATTCCATTGTCATTGTTTTTTCTTTCACAGGCAGTTCTTAGCAAAAGTTGAGGAGAAATTCCCAAAAGATGCTGATCTAATTGTTGCATGCCAGAAAGGATTGAGGTGAAACTTTTATTAAACTTATTTGGTGCTTTAGGCTAATCAAATTTCATCATTGACTTGAACAACTAATTATTATTGCATATTTTTCTCCGCGAACTATATTTTTTCTGAAAGGTCTTTAGCTGCTTGTGAGCTGTTATGCAATTCTGGATATCGAAACCTTTTCTGGGTTCAAGGGGGTCTGGAAACTGCTGAAGAGGAGGTATTTGTGTTTCTAGTGTGAAATTCATAATTTCCCTTTATTTTTGTATTTTACATATTCCATTTGATTCTTTCTTTTTCTATTATTTTCTCTGATTGGATAGAAGTTTGTTTAATCTAGTGGGTCTTAACATATTTGGATTAGGATCTTGTCAGAGAAGGTCCTCAGCCTTTGAAATTCGCAGGAATTGGAGGGGTTTCTGAGTTTCTTGGGTATATATCTCAGTTTCGCAATTGTTATTTCTTTTTGAACTTTTTCATATTGATGTATTTCTTTTTGGAAACTTACATGTTATAGTACATGCTATGGACCATTTATATGTTGGAATTCTGAGGTACTAGTGGAGTACAGTGAGAAAACCGATAAATATTGCAAAATAATTCCATGCACAATCGTAGAGAGAAAACTTTTCTGAAAACCGTACAATTCTGTTCTTTTATTAAGCCTATCAGACAGGAGTGTAATCAAAGGATAATTCTAAAAATTTCTACAACTATTTTCCAATATATTCTAGTTGGACTCAAAGTATTCACGAAACATGCAACAGAGTGAGTTTGCTCACCTATTGACTAAGTTTGTGCAAGCATTGATTTGGAATATAAGGTCAATGCTATTAACTGCAGTTTCCATGCATCTCATGTATCTCACTGGGATGCATGGAAACTAAATCCATTAAATGCCTGGTAATCTCATAATTGTTGGGACATAATTAAACTTGCTCTGACTCGATGCTTGGGCTGGTCTAATTGGAAATAGATACCATACATCCATTTATGATTTAATAGATTTTCCTTAGGGTCTATGACTTGGTTATTGAAATTTATATCCCGATAAGTTCTTTCAGAATATTTCTAGATCACAAAGTTTTATTGTTGTGCTTTTATCCACTGTCTCTATTACATCTTGTTTACATGTCTTATAATACATTACAGCTGGGGGAATAAATGTTTTTGACCTTATACTGACGGAAATTTGTTGATTTAGTGTACTGAACATTTCCTCAATATTTTCCAATTTCAGTTGGACAGATCAACAAAGAGCTCAAGCTGCCAGAGAAGGTTGGGGTTATCGATTACTGTTCTCTGCACGCCTGGTAATTATAGAGTAATTGCCGTAGTAAAATGATTCTTGTTTGGCCTTAAATTAATTGTTATTTTGGTGAGAGTAATATCATAATGTTTCGGACACAGATTGGTGTGTTTTTGGTTGTCGATGTCTTGTTTATTGGTGCCCAGCAAGTTGGTCGGTATATCCAGGATATAAGATCTCACTGAAATTCAGAAGCTCGGCTTGAAGGTAATTGATTTACGCATCTGAGAGACAAAACTCGAGTGATGGTTGACCTCCAAGAACCAGATATCCACTGAGGATCCAATTTTGGAAGCTAGAGTAGTTCACAAGGCAGATGGCATATGCAATTTTTAGCTATGAATTACGTGGCACATATTTTTCATGTTTTACAACTGTGATGTGTTAAAGCACAAGTTTCTTTCAGGCGCCAGTGCTGAATCGGTTGAGCAGCTATTGCCTCATAATTTGTTAAAACAAGACTGGCTTGTAGAGGAAATTTTGCTTAACCAGTTGCTAGAATATCAGATTGCTACTGCCTTAGGCATGTATATTGTACGTGAATCCTACTGCCCAGAACATACCTACTTTTTTCTTTCTCTTAGTTTTCCAGCAACTCTGCAACTTTTTGTCTATATTTAATGAAGTATATAGGCATCTAACTGTCATGAAATGGCAACTCAGCAAGTCTTGAAGGAATCAAAGAGGGAACATTTGTGTTGTGTGTGTTGACATAAGAAAGCAAAGTCAGTAGCATTCTTGGTGTGAATTGAATTGAGTCATCCTAAGCCGGCAATTTTCTTTGGGGATTTGTTGTTTATTCACGTACCATTTTTCCTGTATGTTGCATTGGTTTAAACTGTTTCTGGATGAGTTAGATTAATAAAGTTTTTGTTCTCTTTGTAAATGCACCACACTTTTTTTTTCTCTCTTCCAAGAGGTGTGGATGCTAAATGTCACGAGCAATCTCTTGCGGGTTTAAGTTTTATTGCGAGCTCAAGGATAGTACTCAATCACCTTTTATCAGAACCTACTGTTTACATAATACTTCGACTACAATACATTTTTTTTTTAAACTTTGTAGGACAACGGTTATCCACTCCTATGGATCTCAAATCAAGAAAAAATATTCGTTCAGTGCAATCTTCTACTGGACAGACCTTTCTGTTTCTGCTTATTACATATGATAAAGTTAAAAAAAAAAAAAAAAACTCTTTGATGATGAGTTTTACTGGGGAAAGTGCGGCTTGGCAACGACGATCAGATCAGCTATCTTGTGCATGGTGATGCCAAAAGCTTCGGTCATATCTAAATCTTTACCTTTAATCCCCGAGGGAAGTTCCCAATCAAAGCTGTGGAGTAGCTGAGCAAGAGCGAGCTCCACGGTTGCTGATCCAAATGCAATAGCCGGGCAGCTCCGTCTACCAGAACCGAAAGGTATCAGCTCAAAATCCTGCCCTTTGAAGTCAATAGTACTACCCTTAAATCTTTCTGGCTCAAAGGTTTCAGGGTTTTCCCACGATTCTGGGTCCCTCCCTATAGCCCAGGCATTTACAAAAAATCGTGTTTTGGCTGGGATATTATACCCTTCAATGATAACTTCTTCCATGGATTCCCTTGGGACTAGAACTGGAACAGGAGGGTGCAATCGAAAGATCTCTTTGACAATGGCTTTCAGGTAGTGCAGACAAGGCAGATCACTTTCGAGTACAGCCCGTCTGTCTCCGAGAATCCCTCGAACTTCAGCTTGAGCTTTTTCCATGACTCTGGGGTTCATGACTAGCTCCGTCATCCCCCAATCAAGCGTTATGAAGGTTGTATCAGTACCTGCAGCAAACATGTCCTGCAAAGACAGCTTGGACACTTACTCGTTTTAGTTTCTATCAAGATATCATATTGGCTTTATTGATCATAGAGTCAAGTCAAGAAACAGCATATGAAGAACTAACCAAGATGATGGCTTTAACATTCTCCATGGTGAGAGGCATTTCAGAAGATCTATTCTTTTGTATATCAAGTAAAACGTCGACAAGGTCCTGCTTTTTCTTTTCTCTATTAGGATTGAAATGCTCATTTATTACCTCATCGAAGAACTGATCAAAACGTTGGAAAGTTGTTTGGAGCCTTGATTTCATCCCGGTTAAGCTGTGTATAAACTCCATGGAAGGGAAGAAATCTCCTATACTAAAACCTCCCAGTAATTCTTGGTACTCCTCCAGCATCTTCTGGAACCCGTACCGATCATAATCCCCTGCTCCGGAGAAATCCCTTCCGAATGCAACCCTGCAAAGAACATCATTTGCATACAGTCCAAGAATCTTCGTTAGATTGGTGGTGTTAGGATAACACTCTTCTACTCGACGAACCATACAAGCTACTTCTTCTTCTCTAACAAAGCTAAAAGATTGGACTCGTTTGGCACTTAGTAGCTCAAGTATGCAAATTTTTCGTATATGCCTCCAGTAAGAACCATAAGGGGAGAAGACAATGTCAGTGCAATCATAAAAGAGGTGTTTGGCTGAAAAAATCTGAGGCCGGCTTGAAAGTGCAAGATCATTGGTTTTCATCACTTCCTTTGCCATTTTAGCTGATGAAACCACTATGGTTGGAACTTCACCAAGTTGTAAGTATAAGATTGGGCCAAACTTCTCAGCTAGATGGCGGAGAGATATATGAGGCATGTTACCCAGCTGGTGAAGGTTTCCAATGATCGGAAGCTTTGGAGGGCTTGGAGGGAGGTTAAGTTTTCTTTTTCTTGACTTCTCCTTTAAGAAGAACTTCAGCACCACCACAAGCAAAATAGACGCAAAGATCACGTATGGTTTGCAGTATTCGTTAAGCGGCTGTAGGAAAGCCATCGGAGTTTTCTCTGAACAGGTAAGGTTTCTACCACTCTATGGATTACTAATTCATTTACGTTTGGAAGGGTCTCGGTAGATCATTTTCATGATTCATTCCTTTTTCTATGTCCAATCTCAACCGGAAGCTATAGGAGCATCAAATCTTCAGTCGTCTGACGTAGCATCGTATGCTCAGATTATGAATAGGAAACAAACAGACGAAATAAACAAATGAAGAAATTAGATTTGCAATGACAATACGCCCACATCAAATAGAGTTTTACCTCAAAAAATTGAACTAAATTTGTCAGTGAATTGTTATAAAAGTTTACAAAGTTGCAGTTGATTGATCTTATTGGGGAGCAAGTTCTCAATCGTAGATTCTATTAATGGTAGAAGATTTTTTTTTATTTTCCAGCCAATTGCATGACTATCTACGGTAGACACATTTACATTTTATCAATGGTTCTATTATTATTCCTATTAGTTGATCAAGCTTGTTAAATTGTTAATGACGTGAGACAGACAGACGTCTTATAAGTTTTGTTTGAATAATCGGATCATATAACCAATTCTCAAGTTGCATTTTCGTCCATCTTGTGGAAATATCATCGCCGGGTGCTTCATCTTCTTTGCATAATGACAAAAGATTATCATTCATTCAGGATTGTGACATACAATAATGGAACTACCCTTGTCAACTTTGCCAAATTTTGCCGACGGAGAATGAAAAATATCTCTATAATTTCAGTTTATTACATATAGCTCTTACATTTTTTTTCCTATGATAAATGCCCCTGAACTTTGTAAGTTAACATTATTTACTCCCTGTTCATATCCGACCAAAAGCTGTCGAAGGTTTTTTGCCCTATAATGTGCAATTATAGTTATACGCTCGTTAACATAAAACTATAAATCATTTTTCCCCGCTTTCTACTTTGTCTTCCTTCCTTTCGTTTTGAATCTAACCTCTATACTTCCAATTCATCAAATTCTCAAATTTTCCCATCAACCGAACGCAAGAAATCCGAAATGCTTAATCCAATTCCTACAGCACACCACCACACAGATCTGCTAATGACCTCCTCTCAGATCCGGCCGACACCCACCCTGTCGGTGGCATTGATTTGGGGAAAGCTGCTCTCCGTAAAGTTCAACTTAATGCTATCAAATACCCTGTCACTCTTTCCAATGAGATTCTTCAAACAACCACCACCAACCAAACTAGATGCAATAATTGATGGATGGATGGCAACAAGAAGGAAAATGAATAGACCCTTTGATTTTTCGAAGAGTCATCATCATCAACAACAAAAAAACCACATCATATCTAGCTATTTACATAATATTAGAATTTGGGTTTAATTTGCATTTATTTTCTGATCTGGTTACTCGTTTAATTTTATATATTGTTAACAAGCAGCTGATATAAATCCTTCTGACATGAGTTGTTGGAATTTTATACTTTTTCTATTCACTACCATCCCTTGTTTACAAGTATGGAATACAATTATATATATGTGAGAGATGTGTATCTCTTTTTATTATCGATGTAGCATTTTAAAAAAATTAGGTCTTTCTCTTTATGTGACAGTTTGCCTACTCAATAAAAAAGAGATAGGTTAAAATTTTTTTTGAAACCCATAATTTTTTTTATATAGAGTTAGAGAAAGGACTTACCCTAACCTTGATTGATCTTTATTAGATCTCCTCATCAAATGTTTTAACATAGTCCATGACCTATATTGACTGTCAAAACTAATCCATTATAAATTTTAAGCCCAATTTTCTTTATATCACATAATTGGATCCACTTCATTCAATGACTATAACATTAGCCCGTTTTTAATAAAATCACAATAATGATTAATGTAAGCCCACAAAAAATCCAAAATTTTCCCACTTGAACTACATTAATCGATTTTGAAAACAAAACTTTTATTTATTCGAAAACGACTCTCTGACTAATTAACAAAGAAAGCATTTTATGTGAACACATTTTAAAAATAATAATCATTAGTTTAATACCTCAAACAATCTGATCCAATCTAATCTTTAATATTGGACTATGGTGATTAATACATTTTTATTGACGTATAATCAATCCAAATCACAAATATTATCAATTAAATTGATATAGATCTTGGGACTAGTAGTATAGTAAGATATGATATTCTGATATGATCATAAATAACATCATAATCTTATCGGTCCTCTTTATAGTTTCCTACCTTTATCCTTTAGCAATAAAATAAGGAAACTATTTGACTCCAACGAGTCTATATGTCCGTGACTACTATTTATTCACAAAAAACCTTATATAATATCAATGGACATATTCAATTTTATCTTAACAAACCATATTCCTAACTATCATTACTTTATTCTCAAGACTTTATATGGTATTTAAGGGTATATTAAATGCAATTGTCATAGATAACTTTAAAACAATATCTTAATTGACATATTGGATAATGAATATGATAATTATCAAATAATAATATAATAAACAACCTTAATGCGTATTTATTTATGAATATCTGAAAACATACATATATTCATATACTGTCAGACTCCCACTAATCTAAAGTATTATTAAATTCTACATACTCATGTTTACAACATACCATTCAAAGGTTATGGGTTTCATATCTTTGGTTAAAACATATAATCTAGAGTCTGTCTTGATGTATTTATAACATTTTTCCTTTACAACTAAATTTCTGACTGTCACAGATAATCTGTAATTCTATCAAATATTAATCTTCCTTTGGATCGACCAATATCCGCATGAATTATATATTTATAACAATCTTGATATAAGATTTTTGAGTTAGCATCATAATATTCTATTAACTCAGCATACATGATTAAAAATATATTAGAGTTTGCTTTACACTTTTAAGAAATGTCTCTACTTGTTAACAAAATTATGTGACCTAAATTAACCTTGAAGTCTTCTCATGCATCCACCAAAATCTGCATTCATATACCTAAATCTTTTATACCTTATAAATTTCTTATTACTTTGTTGACCGTAACCTAATGATTATAATTAGTGTTTGACATGTGTTGGTCAAGAAACGCTAACAACAAAAATATATCTAGTTTAGCTGAAACTTTTATGGGACTACCAATTACATACATAAGACTGATAGTTATTCTTTTTCAGATCATTCTTGACATATTGATCTTGTTAAACTGTCACCTTTTGCAATAGGTATCTTTTTCAGATTTTCGCATCTATATGTTAAATCTTTTAAATCTTTGATCTATATACATATTCCCTTTTGAGATTATCTATAAACTTTATGAGATCTTACAGTAATGAATCTCAATACCCAGGATTTAATAAGCTTCTCTATGATCATTTATGTTGAAATTTACAGTCAAGAGTTGCTTTAACTCATAAAGTAACCTTCCACTGATCCTTATGAAGGAACCTCCCACTGATTCTTATATGAGTAAATTTTCACTGATCCTTATCAAGCAAACTTTCACTGATCCTAATGTGGGTAAACTTATCAACATTATTTTCTCAAACCAAAAAACCATTCTTAATCTTTACATATCATTAATGAGAAGCTCTTTTCATACTATAGATTAATTTTTTTAACTTTCAAATCAAATGTTCCTTATTTCCTTTTATAGATCTTTAGACTTAATTATATGGACCTTTTTACCTTACTTCACCACTGAGTAAGGTTGCCTTGACATCCATTTTCTATTCATCCAAAGCCATTTGCCAGTTGTTTAGTCTTGAATCTTTTAGCATTACCCTTACTTTCCCTTTTAGTCTTGTACACCCATTTGCAATCTATTAGTTTGAACTCTATTGGTAACTCAACCACTTCTTAATTGTTTACACTATACTTTATCCTTTATAGCATTCAATCATTAATCACTCTATTATAAGTCCCTAATTAGAATCTTGTCCTATATAAAAAAAAACACTCCCTTATTAGGATATATATAATAAACAATAAATTCTATCTTTCTTACTCCTTAATATCCCAATAAAACTTTGGGACTTATGTGATTTCTATAGTTTCTTCTTGTTTGATTGATTACTATAATCGTGGTTGAGTCAAAGTTATAACTTAAAAACCAAATATTGCAAGCAATGTGTAATGATTAAGAGAACTTTATCTTTCAACCTTCGAAGACTTAATTCATCCATTAATATCCCAAAATATATAAAATTAGAGAAGGTTTCCATCTAATGGGTGATACTGACAATCATATGTGCTTATCACATGGTTAAGAGAAATACAAATCATTAGTGCTCCACATTTACACTAAAGCTTATAAGACTGAACTCTTTAGGAGAAAACTTGATTTCGAATCATAAATTTTAATCTCCTTACTTAGAATTCTTACCTTATAGTATAGTCCTAAAAAAGGTCCAGATATTAGCCGAGTGAGAATTAGAGGTTATCGTATCTGAATCTAAAGAGGATAGATTATATTTTCTATGCAAGAAATCATAGACCAAATATGTTTATTACCACATAAGGTAGTAGAAAAAATTTCATCACAAATGGCCATTTCTTATTTGGTCTTAACCAATCTCTTCTTTTGCATAATTTGCATGATCTACCAGTCATCATGATACAATACCTTAATTAACTTCTTAATTCTTTCTTAGATTCGTGACTCAACCATTTATGTCACAGTGTCTAGAATATAAATATATCTTAGCAACACAATTCTTCATATGAGAAATAAATTGAAAATATTGAGAAATGAGAAATGAGAAATTCTATACTATTTATCAATCAAAACTACTACTGTTGGGGGATTTTACTAAGGCCCAGGCCCATCTTCACGCCCTTGTCCAAGCCCACCACATACACATATTCAGCATGCTCCCTTATACGGCGTCGTTCTGAGAAGTTGGCCAAGCCAACAGTAAGGTAGCCTAATCGCCTCGGGCACTTTGATCGAGACGACTAGTCGAGAACTCTTCTTTGAAGACCTTCACTGTCAACTTGCATTCGGGTCAGAGCCTTTGGCAACATGTACCCTCGGAGTCGGGGGCTCGGGGATGACATGGCAAGGAACAATGTCACAATTCCCCATGCCCTCTAATTGTGCAACAGACCACCCTGGGCACGTCAGTCATGTAGGAACACATGTCCTTGGGACCGCCATCTGGCCACTCTAGCTGGCTAACCCGTCATCTCCTCCATCTTATCACCATCCCCTTTCCACCAAAAGAACTACGTGTGACTTGATCCCCCCATCAAAGAAGAATCAGGAAGGAGAAGCATCGGAGATCCAAAAGAGAGAGAAGAAAGGAAGGGGGGTACGTAGGTAGCTTGGGTCTCTCCCAAGTCCAGTCACAAACATACCCAAAATCGATCGATCGTCGTACCAACACAGCTTGGGACATTTTTTGTGTGTCTCGTAGCCTCAAGTTCAAGGACAGGAAGAAGGAAAAATCTGCTAGTGTAGGAAAATCGTCGTGATATTTTCTTGCATCAACAGTTGGCGCCGTCTGTGGGACACAAACAAAAAGCCATCGAAGC
>JAVXUL010000016.1:5345269-5359179 GCA_035590515.1 Trichilia minutiflora | reverse complement strand
TTTTGAAAAAATCATAGGGGGGTTTTTACCATAAAGATATTGACAGGGGGTTTTTTGGTTTTTGAGGAAACTATAGGGGGGAATTTGTCATTCCCCCTTTCCTTAATAAAACCTTGCTGAATGTGCACTTAAAATCTGTTGTTGCCTGTAAAAGTGTACGGAAATACAGGGCCAAAACCTGCACCGGGTCTCATCAGAAGGGTTGCATTTTTAATTAATGTGAGAAAACGAGATTCTATTAAGGGCCGAGTTGCTCCGTATTCTGCTGTGATTCTAATTCTAATTTATAAAATTTTGGTATCCTTTTAAATTTTATAAATAAAAAATTTTTGATCTCGACCCTTTCACATTTTTAATATTTATAAATTACTCTTTATAATCATTTTTAATTTTAATAAGAGGATGATTTTATTTTATAATAATGAGGATAGCACACTTTAATCATTAAATTAAGTCTCACTTAAAAAAACAAAATTATATTTAATCATATTCAAGATTTACTTTCTTTTTTCATATTCCACTAATTTGGTAGTATTAGTTCTAAATGAACTTCTTGCCGGATGCAAGGCTATCAAATTCATTGTATGAATCAATCCATGTCATTCCAAATAGTATATTGATCTATAATATTTTAATTTTAAGTGTTGGATTCATAACTTAACATATGTAATTTGTTACATAATAATTATTAAATGTTTTTTTCTAAAATATTATTTATTATATTATTATATAACACTAATTTTTATTAGAAAAAAATGAAAATGAATCCATTTCAATGAGATCATTCAATTAAGTTATTGTTATAAATTTTTTTACTTATTATAATTATTATTAATTATAACCGACGAATTTTAAAATATGCACACGCGTGTAAGAAATTATTAACAACGTGCGACTGCAACTCAGTCTAAGTAAAACTTTTGTTTATTAGTTTATAATGGTTAACTTTATTTATAAAATCTGATAAAATTGTGTGTCCAAGTTTTTCTTATAAAGCAGGCAACATTTTTATCACGTTTCAAGCCTCACATATTAAAATATTAAAATGGAAACACATTCAAAGAATAAGGCTGCCTCAACCGAACAGATTGCTTAAACCTGGTCCACCTGTGTTGTCTTGTTCAGAAGGCTTAAAATTCGTCGGTTGGCAAAAACATTCAAAACAAAGGAAAAAAAATTCAATGTTTGTCTTAATTTGATTTTGCTAAATTTTAGACAATTATTATTACATATAAAAAATTATATATAAATAAATAGTTGTAGTATTGACTATTGTTATTATTATTATTATTATCTAAGTCGGATGTCCCGATTTTCGTTAAATTCCGATCGATTGAAGAAGAAAATTTTAAATTGAGATCTATATTTCTGAAATAAAAATAATATTTGGTATTGATGAGTTGTTTATTCCCAGATAAATGTTATTTAGATACTTTGAATTTGGCCTAATATTTAATCAAAACCCACAAAATCAAAAATACTTCATTAATTTCCAATTGAGAATATATATATATTCTTTTGTCTTCTTACTATATAAATTTATACTCAGAGCCGTTTATATTGATAGAATATGAGTCCCCCACGTCAAATAATCCGGTTGAATTGGAAGAAGATTAGTGTTTTGATCAATTAGACTTATTGGTTGTCTTCTTACGTAGAATGTCAGCAGCTGTTGGGCGAAAATGGAAAATGGAGAAGAATGACGGGAAGACAAGGATGGTGGCTGCCGATGGTGAAGGGCAAAGGCCATGGACATACACCGTCTTTCTCTCAAAAATGCCATTGTATTTATTAGTAAATATTAATTTATTATTAAATACTTTTATAAAAAATAATGTTAGAGATAAAAAAATTTTTATGTAAAGAACTTGAATATAGGAGTACGAGTTTAGTCTCAATGTCTTGAAAATTGGATACAAATCATTGAGTTAAGAATTGGCATGGATACAAATAGTTGAGTCTATGAATAAACAAATGCAGAATTTAGGGATTTAAATGAAATTTTCAAAGAATTTGGTCAAATTGGAGTCCAATATTTAAACTATTTTATCACATCTCTACGTATATATGGGTCTTACATATGATAACTACTATAAATTTTTTATACATAGTTTAAATCTCTCTAATATATAAGAAGAGCCTTTAAGACTTTTCAGTACCTAATACAAATAAAAAATACTCCTAAATAATTTTTTAAAATATTCCAACTCATTTCTCAACTCATATCCATCATCAAACCAACACAAATTTGTTTCTAAATCAATCTTAAAACCAAATATTTATCATAATTCAAAATCAAAAATAATTTCTTTAATAATAATAATGCAACATAGCAACAAAGATGCAATAGCTAAAATCAACAATTTTTAACAAATCATTTTTCATCACATAAACTAAATCTTCGAAACTCATATTATTTACCCAGCTTAAAACAAAATCATAAAGTTTATATTATTGTGATAGGTACTCTATACAATCTGATAATTTCTATCACATATAATCTTACTAATTTTTCAATGGAATACTTGATTCTAATAGGTAGGAAGTGTGGTAAATTCATTAACCTATTCACTATCACTCAAATTACATCATGCCCTGCCTGAGTAAGAGGTAGGCTTACTACGAAATCCATAATGATGTGCTTCCACTTCCATTATGGTATTGGTAATAGTTGAAGTGTTCCTACCAATTTCTAATTTTTTGCTTTAATCTACTGAATGTCATACACCTGGCCATGTAATCTGCAATATCTTTCTTCATCCCTGACCACCAGTAACTCTCTCAGATGGTTCAATATATTTTCATGTTACCAAGATTATAGCAGATGCTGAATAGTAGGCATCTTCTAAAATTGCTTTCCTTAACTCATCATCTCTGGATCCACATATTCTTTAATGTTAAGACCATATCTTATGCAATGTAGAAGTCCCCTGCATTACTATCTATAATCCCTTGACAGGCTTTTATTACTTTTGGATCTTAAATCTGATTCTCTTTTATCTGATCCCTTAATGTCGGCCTCACTATGAAATTAGAAAACATCGAACTATCTTGGCAACACTTCAAGGTCACTCTTAGGTTCTTTAATTCCAACAACAATAGAGTTAAGCTACTCTAACACACGCCACCGTTATTGAAGATTTTTTATTTAGGGTATTTGTCACTATATTAGCATTTTTCGGGATGGTAATCAATGATTAAATCATAATCTTTAATCAAATCAAGTCACCGTGTTTGTCTCAAATTCAACTTCTATTGTATAAGTAAGTATTTTAGATTTTTATGATCGGTGAAGATCTAGCACTACTCCCTATATAAATAATGTCTCCAAATCTTCAAGACAAAAAGTATTGTAGTATTAGAATCTGTGTCGAGTGAAAGTAAAAGAAAAGAAGATAGATGATGTTGAGTTGAGAGAAAGCATGATAAAAATGAGTCCTAAGTAGGTAAGTCGTACTTGTGGCAACAATTTTATGACAAAGTGCCATGGTTAAAAAGATAGTATAAGAATCTATAAGCTTTATGAGATTTACTTAACTATATTTGTTCTCTTAATAAGATACGTTGAATTTTGGGAATAAAATTCTTTTAAGGGGATAAAATTGTAAACCAATCCTGTGAGTTAGGGGTATTTTGATCATTTTTATCACTTGCACGTACAAAAATAATTAATAAGTAGTGAATATAATATTAAGACTTAATATGTAATTTTAAAAAATTTAGTAAATAAATAGTTAAGTATAAAAAAGGTTTACTTGTAGTGTCTGTCGAATCCTCAAATTTTGAAAAAAAAATTCCAATAACCGAGATCGATGATTGACCAATGAATTACTAATACTCGAATAAAGATGTAAGAATTTATTATCAATGATAGAAAAATAGACATCAGATAAGATAGAAACAATTTCGAAAATAGAGGAGAACAAATGCTAGAAGTGAGGAAAACATAGCATAAAATACAAGGAAAAAATCGGTCGAAAGGACCAAAATCAACGCCGGTTCTAGTCCCGAACTAGGCCTATTGGGCATAAGATCAACATCGATCACAGCATTGATTTTCCCCTAGGTACAAAGAACAGATTGGTTTAATAAAAATCTCCTGCGAATTATCGATTTTATCCCTTCTGGAATCTTTTCTTCCTCTCCTCTCCCCCGTTTCTCTTCTCTAGTTCTTAGTGTCTTCTCTCCCCTTCTTTTCAATTTCTTCTGTTTAATCTCTATTTTTTTACTAAAAATAGTAATAAATCAACACTCTCATCATTCTACAAACTTTATTTTTTTATTTAGGCAAAAAATCCATACAATAGGAGAAGTTAAGGTTGGAACATTTTTGGGGTTTTTTGAAATTAGAAAGATTATAACTTCCTAATCTTTAAACCAACCTTTTGATAAGATTTTTAACGCATTCTTAGTATTAATATCATATTTGCTTTAACTTAGGAATTGGGGTTTATTGTATAATTAGGGCATTTAAGAATTTAGGTTTAATTTCAATAATTTGAATTATAATTCATTGTATATGGATTAGAATAAGTGAATTTAAGATGAAATTGTAGGAAATTAGATTTTGATTGTGTGGAAACTATATTAAATGGTAAATTGTATACAAATTTGGTTAGAATTTAATGGATGAATATTGTTAAAAGATGGGTCATGGGATTTTATTGTTATAAATCAGATAAATGGCCGAAAAATGAAATTAGTCTTAATAAATAAGTGTCAACTAGGAAACCTAGAACTAGTATTCATAATTACGACAAATGGGATTTTATTGTTATTATTTGAGATATAGGAATTAATATGATTATTGGTATATGTATGAATTAGGTGTTGATCATACGAGAGAGGAGCCCACACGAAGTGAAAGATTACAAGGAGTGCATCCCCTCTCTAAGTATAAGGGAACACCTATCTATTTTATTGTTTTTAACTTGTTTAGTATAAATTAATTGTTTATAAATTTTTAAACAGTTTTATGTGTTTTGTTTATTTCAACTTAATTATGGCATGTGGATTATGCAACTAGTGGTAAGGGCTTGGGGCTGTGGGAGGTCTTGAGTTCGAATCCTGGGTGCTGGCCTGAACTGGTTCACACATCATCTATAATAGCCTGGGGTAGCCAGGGTTTTACCCGCTCGTTTGGTACCATTGGTCTGGGTAGTTGTCGATCTGTTTGGTAGTCTGGGGGCGCCTTTCTGGCTTAGGGTCTGGGCCCATCCCCGTGACGCTACTTTCGTGCAGTCGAGGGCTTAGAGACACGAATCTCGCGGTGTTGGCTGACGAGCGGAGGTTTTCCCGTCTCAAAAACAAAACAAAACAAAAAAAAACTAGTGTATGACATTGATGTATATTTTCGAATGCATAGTTTTTGCTAATGATTTCTATATAAGGATGGTTTATAAAAGATCATTTGAAAATAGTATATGGAATGTTTTAAAGATTATGAGATTTATGATTATTTATTTGATTGACCATTTAGATTTTTATAATGATTGTTGAACATATCATTTTTATTTGAATTTTGGGATGTTTATGAGCTTTATGTTTTCATACTTAGATAAATATAAGGATACATATGGTGATATGAACAAAAGACTAGGATAGATCTAATTACGGTAGCTACAAGATAGTAACTTAAAGCGGACTGAAATAGTGACAGTCTTAGGTGAGCTGTACACCGATGGAGTCGTTAGAAGGGAGGATGGTTGATGATGTGGAGTTATTTATTAGGGTAAAAATGTCAAAGACAGTCACAAGTGGTATCATATGATTACTCGAGATCAACGTTAGTGATGGATAAGGTTTTTAAATAAAATTTTTGTATATTACTACTTTTTCTCATAAAAAATATTTTATGAATTATTCATTGATTTTCACATGCATATAAAATTCATTGACTGTCTCAGGTTGCTCTTGATCAGATTAATAGTCGAAAAATTTAACGAAGTTTGACATAAATACTTATGTCTTTAGGCATAGCAAAAATTCTTCCCCTTTAAATATCATAGATATTACAAATTTTTGTACTAAGCTATAAATATTTAAAATATTTGAATCTAACTGAAAATACTCAAACGCTTGAAGAAAAAAAAAAAAGAATATTAGTTCTTTGTGAAAAGAACACTTTACAAAAAGGAATAGTTTTTAATCTAATCAAAATATAAAATGTTGGTCCCTTTATATTGGTTCAAGTACTCTACCAACGACCCTCTCTTACACAACGCGAAACTTTTTGCTCAAGAGTAAAAGCCACAAACTTAACATTTAACCACTTCATAAACAAAGTCGGTGGCATCCAGACAACTCTTTTATCATGTGCAGTCACTGTTAAAGCTAGCTTTAGCTTAATAACGTTTAACTAAGTTTTATAAAATTATTTTATAAATATTTGCACATTAAATGGATTTAATAGAATTTATTTTTATATTTAAATTAGACAATGAAATGTTAAAGACTTTGGCGATATGTTTGTGATTTTCAGAAAATATAATCACCTAAATGAATCTATAATCATTTTAAAAGTACATATTAATTTATTTTATATGGTTTTATTAATTCATAACAATTTTAAAAATAAATATATAAATAAATAACAGTGGTAATATTTTTGTCAGAGCGTTTAAACATATTAAACTTTTGCAAGTATCTAGATTTTGTCCGTGAGCATTTATACGTATTAAATTCTTACAAATAGCTACATTTTTATCAGTGCATGCATTTACTGATTACTCGGACGGGTCTTGTAAAATTACTTGCTCGACTTTCTTCTCTATTAGATGGATTAATTGAAACTCGAATGGGTGGGCCTCAATAGGGCTCTTTGGAATATATTTGGGCTTGCTCGTCAACGACAAAAATTAATAGCTTAAAAGTCATTGTGTTGGTGTTTTCTTTTAGAGAAATTGATACTCTTATTGCTGTGCCAATAATGACTCCTTGAACAAATAGGGAGCCTTGAATTTTTGTGTTTTCTCACATTCGCTTTTTCTAGTTCTCCCAAAGCAATTAAAAAAATTAATTTATCTAATTTTTATTTAATCTTTTACAATTTTTTTAACAAATGTTTCTATTTATCTATATAAATTGAACTAAATTTGTTAGTGAATTGTTATGAAAATTGACGAAGTTGCAATTGATTGATCTTAACGGGTAGTAAGTTTTCAATCCCAGATTCTATTAACAGTAGAAACGTTTTTCTATTTTCCAACCCATTGCATGACCATCTATGGTAAAAACATTAACATTTTATCAATATTTCTATTAATATTTCAATAATATTAAATCACCAAGCTTGCTGCACTCTTATTACGTTGTGTTTGAATGGTTGGCATCATTTAACCAACTTCTCTAGTTCCATTTTTGTCCATCATCGCAGGATGCTTCATCTTCTTTGCATAATGACAAGAGATCACCATTCATTCACAATAATGGAGCTATCCTTGTTAACTCTGCTCAAAATCAATTTTAAAGAAGTCACATCTCATTCCTTATAGAAAGATAAAATGTACAAAACAGTCAAGATGCTGGAAAATAATGTCTAAAACTTGTAATTGGATAATCTCTTACTTCCATATTATGCCATAACAGCATGGGAAGTCATTCGACAAGTTTTTCTATTAACCAAGCTAGCATTGTCTTTGGAGAGGAAGAATTTATAGTATATTTTGAAACAGCATAGTTTATTAGTCTTAGCTATTTTTATTTGTAACTGATTATTATTTCTCCAATACAACATTATATATATATATTGGCATTAGCTGTAGTAATATGGGGAAGCCATAGCAATAAGGGGATATTTCTTATGGACAGTAAGGCCGGTTTCTTCCGTCGTGTCTAGATCTTCGCCACTCGCTCCATCAGGCAGTGACCAATCAAACTTGTTCAAAAGATTTGCCAAAGCTAGCTCTTTCACTTTTATAGCAAACTGTATACCTGGGCAACGCCTTCGACCGGCTCCAAATGGAATGAATTGAAAATCAAGTCCTTGGAAATCTATCGAAGAATTCAAAAATCTCTCTGGACGAAATTCTTCTGCTTCATCCCATAAATCAGGGTCTCTTCCAATTGTCCAAGTGTTAATAAACACTCGAGTCTCAGCAGCAATGTCATAACCTTTGATTTGGATGTCCTGAGTTGATTGCCGTGCAGGCAGTAATGGAATTGGCGGATGAAAACGAAGAGCCTCTTTGATCACGGCTTTTAAATAATGCATTTTATCCAAATCCTCCTCTTTTACATCTGATTTATCACCAACAATTCTTCTAATTTCATTTTGCGTATTCTTCATGATATCTGGGTGCCTTAACAACTCAGTCATGGCCCATATTGTAGACGTGGATGTAGTGTCTGTACCAGCTCCAAGCATTTCCTAACAGAAACCAATAAAAAAGGAAATAATTCTCACTAAAAATGGGTGTTCAATTAATAGTTTTACAGCTTTGTTTTAAAGTAGCACTATTGACACACTCAAGAATCACTTCCAGAGAAAAAGATGTACTTACCAAGATCATAGCCTTGATGGTAACTTTATCAATGGCTATGCCGTTCGTATTCGATTCCAGAAACGAAAGCAAGACATCCATAAAGCACTTTTGATCTTCACCTTCTTCGGTAGCAGTCTCCGTTCCTTTTTTTATCATCCTATTCGCACGTTCGTCAAGGACACCCTCTAGAAAATCGTCAGCTTCTTTAGCTATTTTGTCCAGCAGAGCATTCAAACCATTGAAATGGCACACCCAAGCAAGCCATGGAATATAGTCTCCCACATGGAATGCACCCAATAATTCCGCAATGTTCCCCAAAATCTCCTTGAACTTACGCCCACCTTCCACTCCACGATACTTCCTTCCCAAAGATACTCTACACATTATATCATTTGTTAGAGTATTCAACGTTTCACTTAAATTAATTGGCAAAGAAGATGAAGAAAGCTGTTCAATCTTCTCGATCATAAGGGCGGTCTCTTCTTCTCTAACATTACGAAAAGAACGAACCTTTTTGTTACTTAAAAGATGTACAACACTTATGCTTTTAATTTGTGTCAAATGCTCACTCTGATTTGGTGACATGGCAATGTCTTTAGCCCCGTATAAAAGTTTCTGCGATGGGGTTGATTTTGGTCGGTTTGCGAAAAGGGAATCATGGGATCTCAAGATCTTGCGCGCAGCGTCAGCAGACGAGACAACAAGCACTGGAATTTTTCCAAAGTGAAGCAACATGAGGGGGCCATAGCGTTTAGATAAAGCATGAAAGGAACGATGAGGGTAGAAGCCAACTTGGTGGAGGTTTCCGATGATTGGAAGCTTTGGTGGAGAAGGTGGTAAGTTTTTGTTGCCGGGTTTGAGAAACCACTTGAATAGCAGAAAAATGAAAATGATGACTGCAATTGAGGACATGGACAAGGGTCGTAGAAGAAAAGAAGTTACATCTTGCCCAAACAACTGCCCGGAAATACACATTTTGTTTCCTCTCTGTTGATGAATTATTGTACTTTTTTTTCTCAAGGAAACAGAATTTTTGGAGATCCCTTTGCGTTGGTTCCACCACTATATATAGAGTTAATGACGAAAAAGTGAGCTCATCAAAGAGGAAATATCTCGTAAAATGTTTATATTTTATTATATAAATCAAAACTTATTTTATTACTATATTATTATTATTTTTCTAAAAGCAATTAAAAAAATAAATTTGGATCTAGTGCTTATTCAAATTTTATTTAATTTTTTTTACAAATTTTATAAAAATATTTATTTATATATATAAAAATCAAATTTTATTTTATTATTATTTATAGTTTATTAATATTATTTATTAATTACTAATTATATGCATATATTTATTTAAATAAAATTTAAAAGAAAATTGAGTTCAAGCATGTTAGGTGATAATATTTTGTTGTATAATTTTTTTAATTGTATGTTATAATAATTCACTAACAACAAAAAGTCCCCTACAACTTAATTATTCAAAATTTCTAAAAATACATATTTTATATTAGTATTTTTTGTAATACTTCCTATTTTTGCTCAAAAGCATTTTAGTTATTTTGAATAGTAAAGTGATGAATATATAAAAGTATATAGATAGTATAAATTTATTATTTTACACTTTAAAGTATGATTAATTTTCTCAATTTATCTATATTTCTAGTTTTTAGTGTAAAATATATTTTCTTTGTAATTTCTATTTATTTTTTATTTTAATGCAGTAAATATAAAATAATCATAACTTTTCATCCAAAAAAATTATTAAAGTGATTCTTAATCATGTAGAAAGCTGACTCATTGAGTTAAAACTTTTATATTTAAGCTAGCCATCAATTTGAATTCTAAGTTATATTTTCGAAACTGTTAAAAAAGTTCAATTGCTGTTTTAGTCCAATTTGACCATGTTTTAGTATTTTGTTAATAACTTTTGATAAAATTTTTAAATTTACTTGATACAAATGGTAGCTGCAAGATGAGTCAATTATCTACAATTTTTATCTTTACATAGGAGTTGAAACATTTCATCTAAAACGCTTTTTATGACGGTTGAAAGTTTTTAATTTAATTTATCAAAATTTTTAACTTAATTTGTTAAAAATTATAACTACCTACTTTGGTTTTTAGTTCTCATTTTGCTTCGAATATAAGAGCTATTTGTATTCTGTATCAAAGTTAGAACAAGATTAGAATCATATTGTAATTGAATTTATAATAATATTCTCTTTTATAAAATCTCTCTCCCCTTTATATGATATCTTTTTAAAGTATTAACTAAAGATAGGTAGTTAATACTAAAGAAGTATAATATGTTCTCTATATCTTACTTTTTCTTTTAATATTTAAGTTCTTTTTATTAATTACATATTCGTGTTTTGAAAAATATTTTTGAATATTTAAAATTCTTTAATTCTTTATAGACATTTAGTCTATTAAATGGTTAAAAATATATTTCTTGATTTATTGTAAATATATGACTCAAAGAATACTTTGAATCTTTAAAGTGTCTTAAAAACTTTTCTTAAATAATTTTATCAATTAATTTAAAGCTATGTTTTAATCAAATATTAATTTTTTGAAGAAAATATAATTTTGTGCATAAAATGATTTTCATCTTTCAATTAAAATCTCTTTAGTTAATTTTAATTGAGTTAAAATAAAGAATCTAGCTTACTACCATCATTTTAAAATATTAACTTTCAAAACCTTAGTATTTTAATTTGTATTTAATCTCTACTTGATAATTTTTCTTTTAAAATTTATCTACTATTTATTTTATCTTTACTTTAGACCTTTATTATTGGACCTTAGCGTAGACATAAATAAATTGAATTTTTTAAAAAATACTCCTTATACATATAACACTTAGACTCATAAGGCTATATCATAACAATATTATTTATATTTAAGTATAATAATTAAATAGAGATCAAAGAGATACTTTTGTTATTTTAGAAAATGCATGCCAGAGTACTAATAATCAAGTTATTAACTATGTATTAATGTTTTGTAAGTAATTAGAGCTTGTTCAATGAAAATTAGAAGGGTTTAGGAAAAGTTCCCACAAGGCACCATTCATCCACCCAAAATTTCAAGCTAAATTTTTATTAATCAGAAAATCCAATTGATGATTCATTTGTTTTTAATAAAAAAGAATAAAATAAGAATTTTAGAGAAAGAAACATCATGAAAATTGGAGGTCATATAAAAGAGAATCGAAACCAATAATAGAACAGATGTGTAAGAAGTAGGGAAATGTCATATTTAACCTTTTCAACTTCATTTTCTTCATTCCTTTTAATTTTTCTAGCGCAAATGAGTTATTTCCTCACCCATTTAATTGTAATTAAGAATCAAAGAAGGTAGAATGATTTATTTCTTCCCTAGAACTCTTTCTTCCCCTGATGGTTTCCAATTTTTGCTTTATTTTAAGCTTTCTTTCATTTTCTCAAAATTATTCATTTTACCACTATTTAAACTCGCGTTTTTTGCCACAAATCACTTGTACTCATCACGAACTACACTTTAGACACTTTGTTTGGTTGATTCAATTGAGAAAAGCTACTATTTATAATTTAGGATTTTTCATAAATTCTCATAATTAAAGTAATTATGAGTTAAATTGATCCTTCAGTAAGATTCTCAGCACCGCTATAATCTTAATATCATATTTCGAGTAATTTTTTGAGTAAATTTTCAATTGTACATTACTGTTCTTTATGAAGGTTCACTGTTTATTTCAAAAAAAATTTCTGAATTAAGTTCATTTAGGTTAAATTGAGTTCATGAATAACGTTAGGTATTAGAATTAATCATTTAAGTGATAGATTGTAAGAAAATAGGATTTTGGGGCTTAATTACATACTAGAGTTTTAGTTAATTCCATATATGTTTGTTTTATTATTCTAACAATAGTTAGTAATATTCATGTTATAGATATGCCGAGAGAGAGAGAGCCTAGCCGCACTGATCCAGATTCTACTTAATCTATGATAGTAAGTTTTGTGAGTAGAACAATTGTATTTTCTTTGTATTTTGAAATTGAATCCTTATATATACGTTTACAAATATAATTACTTATATGAATATGATATGTTTATGTTTATTGAGAACTTTGAATGTATTGATGAGCTAATTAGGATTGTGGCTAAGAAGAGGCCTAACATGATGTTCTTTGGATATGATTTTGCTTTGATTTAGGTTTTCAAAGATATATGTTGTTATGTTTTATGTGTGAAAGGATACGGCTAAATTTTCTTTATGTTTTCTATTATTATGATTAATGATATGTTTGATATGTTAATATGTAAATGAATTCAACTACACTTTCCATGTCATGCTTCGACCCTAGTCGACGACGTGGTAATCGTCGTGAATCCCAAGAATACATCCTATCACTTAGAATGTACTCCTAGAACCCGCAAGGCATTAGTATCTGTTTTCAAACTCATTAATCAAAAATAAATAAAATATAAAAAATAGAAGATTTTCAATCATATAAATATCAATCTCTGTATTTTACAAAATACAATACCAAATATCTTTATTACAAATCATTTTCTAGGCAGTGGACCATAATACAAAAATCTGACTCGAGTACCTGAAAACTTGCTGAAGCACACTTCAGCTACGCTATGCCATGCCTGACTACACTATCCTGAAATGAGAAAGTGAGGGGTGAGTATTTGAAAAATACTTAGTGAGTAGACAGAAAAACGAATAGCAATCAGAGGCCTGTAGATTGATTATGGTAACTCCTCGTAATCACAAAACCAATCATAATGACATGTGGTATCATATATATGACTAGAAAGTCAAAATCATATCAAAGGTGTATAACCCCTCGGTCTATAGGATCCCACTCACTCTATCTAAGTTGTATGGCCGATCCGCAACCCTGGTTAGGGATGTGTGCCCATATACGCTCTCCCTCGGTCTATAGGATCCCATCCACTCCCCTCGGAGCTGTATGGCTGATCCGTAACCCTAGTTGGGACGCAATATAATAAGGCTAGCATGCTTTAGCCTGGACATATAGATTCCACCCATCCTCTCCGAGACTGTATGGCCAACCCATATTTCGGGGACTATTGGATTCCACCCACTCTCTAAGAGCTGTATGGCCAATCCTCACCCATAATCATTAGCACGGCACACCAAATCATAAATCAAAATCATCGGCCCATCAGAGAAATATAAATCACTGGTGGCTCACAAGGCCAAAAATATCATCTATGGCTTATCCAGCAAAACAATATAACAACTAGCATGGCACCCCGGCCATAATGCATAAATCATGATGCCATATTCACATATATGCATAACAGTGGCCTCTGGCCTCATATCACAATATCATACATACAATAGGCCTCCGGCCTCACATTCATGGCAATGTAGGTTTCACATCAAACCTATCTCTATCACAAA
>JAVXUL010000016.1:5332019-5345169 GCA_035590515.1 Trichilia minutiflora | reverse complement strand
TCGCGACGCCAAATATGTCATCGCTATAGGTATTGACTAAATAATTTTATTTATTTTTCAGCTTTAGCGACGACATAAAATCGTCGCTAATAGTATCTTTAGCGACGATAATAAATGTCGCCGTAGAAAGAAATTAATTATTAAAAAATTTTATTATTGATCTTTTGCTTATTTTTAGCAACGAATAATAATTTTGCCGCTAAAGATCGTCACTGAATGTATTATTCGGATATTAATATTTTATTAACCTTTTAACGACGACAGAAAAATAGGCGTCGTAGAAGGTCCTTTTAGCGACGGAATTTATAGCGTCGCTAAAAATGTCATCGCAGAAGGCCCAAATTGTTGTAGTGGGGAAGGAGGCAGGTTAGAGTTTTTTTGGAAACTCATACTTTTCTTTATATAGAGTTAGAGAGGGGACCTAGTCTAACCCTGATTGATCTTTAATGGATCTCCATCAAATACTTCAATATAATCCATGGCCTACACTTACTGCCAAAACTAGTTCGTTATAAACATTTAGCCCAATTTTCTTTATATCATATAATTGGATCCATTTAACTTAATAACTATGACAATACCCCATTTTTAATAAAATCACAATAATAATCAATGTAAGCCCATAAAAAATTCAACATGTGTTACATATAATCAATATATTATATAAAAAACCAAGGTTTGGTTTGCCTTTTTAGTGTTGGCTTGGTCTCCTTATTCGTTTATTATTTCTGAAAAAAAAAATAATTTTATTGTTGATGTTTTAAGTTTATCAAATGAACAAGTTGCCAAAAAAAATTAATTTAATTTTATTGCTGATGTTTTAAGTTTATCAACGAACAAAAACAGACTTGTTAAATCAACATACTGATTCAGTGGAGTCGGAGCTTTGGGGATAGGAAGAGTTTGAATTTCAACCAGAGAGGGTGAATGTCGTCGGCTCCGAGAAGAGGTCATTGGCAGATCAATGCCATGGTGCTATAGGAATTGGATCAAGTATTTCGGATTTCTTGTGTTTGGTTGATAGGAAAATTTGAGGATTTGATGAATGGGAAGTAGAGAGCTTAGATTCGAAAGAAAGGAAGGGAGAGAAAGTAAGAGAAAAGAGAAAAAATGATTCGATGTTTTATGTTGCTGAGGGTATAACTAAAATTTCATATTACAGGGCAAAAAATTTTCAACTGTTCTTGGAAGGATTTGGACGGTAAGGGGGCAAATGAAACAACTTACAAAATATTGAAAGTATATATAATAAACTAAAATTATATAGAGTATTTGTTATTTTTCTTCTTCTGAAAATACAGTCATTGTAATTTACATCTCACTCCTCGTAGAAAGATAAAATGTACAAAAAAGTCAAGATGCTGGAAAATACATTTCAAAAATAATGACCTAGACTCGTCAATTAGATGTCTCTCACTTGGTAACATGTGAAGCCCTTCAACAAATTTGTCAATTAACCAAGCTAGCATTCCCTTTGAAACTTCTGACTCTAATTCATTTGGAGAGGAAGAGTTTAATGTCTACTTTTCAACAATAAAGCAGTGTATTAAATACCCTGCTTTTTTTATTTTCAACTGATTATTAGTTCTCCAATACAACTTAATATATTAAATGTCTATTGGCATCAGCTGCAATAATATAGAGAAGTTATAACAATAAGAGGAGATTTCTTATATCATTGTGAGGCCGGTTGCTTCAGTCATGTCTAGATCTTCGCCACTCACTCCATCAGCCAGTGAACAATCAAACTTGTATAAAAGATTTGCCAAAGCTAGCTCATTGATTCTCATAGCAAACTGTATGCCTGGGCAACTGATACGGAGGAATTTCGGCGTTGGATGTGTTCAGGTCTGGCTTTTGACTTGTTCTTGATATGGAAGAAAGATAAAAGAATCAAAATACGTAAAGTCCCAACGTTTAAATACTGGCCCCAAACATCTCCAAATCAAACTATTTAACATCTTTTAAATTACTGAAATTAACAATTTTATCCTTTTTTACAATTTGTTTAATTTTGTTTATTTTTGAAATTAAAGATAAGTTTGTAATTATAATTAACCCTAAACTC
The DNA here is from genome assembly GCA_035590515.1 of Trichilia minutiflora. NCBI lineage: Eukaryota > Viridiplantae > Streptophyta > Magnoliopsida > Sapindales > Meliaceae > Trichilia > Trichilia minutiflora. The sequence continues at coordinate 5,343,101 of JAVXUL010000016.1, read as the reverse complement.
TTAATATAAATAGGATTTAAATCCTTTATATTTAAAATTTTAAACTTTTGATCAATTAAAATTAAAATTCTTCTAAATTCTAGGGTTACAATATTGCTTGGTGGATTCCAAACCCTTAAAAGATTAATCCATGCAATTAATTTATCCTGAACTCATTTTCACTTAGTCAATTTGTTACAAGAGTCAAGTATCAACTTAGAATAACGATAAATAATAATAGTGATTAAAACAACAAATCATGTGATATGAATCAAAGGTTGTAGGTTTTGGAAAAGCAAACCATTCATCAAAGCGTCTTAACAGACACCTTTTGCTCAGACTTTATGGCGTTGTTAGATCTTATAGCTATATGTTAAAGGTTAATCAAAATGGGATCATCAAAAATCCTATATCAATTGTTCATAGAAGGGAGGAAAAGGTGTTGGTTTGTTGCAAGCAACATGGTAAGAGGGGTAGAGGTAGTAGCTGCAGTGGAGAGGTTCAGCCAATACCACCTGTTCGACAAAATAACAATGTGCATGATGATAACTATGGTGGCTAAGACTATAGAAGAAACAAGTGCTAGGGAGGTTATCAAATGAAAGTTGAGTTATCTATTTTTGATAAAATTTTAAATAATAAGGGTAAAGTTTAGATTCCACTCACTTGAGTTGTAAAAAACAAAATCTTGCTTACAGTCTACTCAAAATGAGCCATAGGATTATAAGTCACAATTACGAGTGTTTAGAGATATCTTATTAAAGTTGGCATCGCATTGATTTCGACAATCAGACTCTTAGTTATCATTATATCTTTATTTCTCTATGGTATTAGATATTTAGAATGATTTATGAAATTAAATTTAAGATCTAGATTGATTTATGAATTGGAACATTAAATTTAGTAATCTTAATTTTTTATCACTTCCGTCGTTAATAAAAGAATATAGTTAGTTAAATTTAAAGATAAATTATTTATTTACAACCTAATGATATATTGATTAAGTCTCAATATATGTTTTGGAATTTCTAGATATTTAAATTAAAAGGACATCCATTCCTTCTCCAACTAATAAGAAACTTACCTGAAGAGGAGTTGGAGAAGTCATTTTGCAATGGTTTACAAATTTTAAATTTAAAATGATTTATGAATTTCAATTGAAGATAATTTTGAAAATTTCAAGTATTTTTATTATTTTGGAATGATTATGTTTATATATGATTTAAAATAATTCGTGTTTATGTATTTTCTATTTAAATTATTTATTTCTTTAATTGTTTTTACAATACTGTAATTAATAATAGTATTACTATTTTAAGTTGGAAAATATTGATATCTAAAATTTATATAAATGTATTTTTAAAAATATATATTTATATAATTTGATTTACATAAATATATATTTCAAAAATGAATAAATTGGCGATGACATTAAAGTCATCGCTAAACATTCATTTTCAAGATTTGGTGATGCCATAAATCGCTGCTAATTAAAGTTTTGAAAATACTTTATAATTGTTGCTAAAGTCATATTTATCATATTTAACGACGTTATTTATAGAATCATAAAGAATGTTTTTTTACGATGATAAAAAGGCATCTCTAAGACTGTATTTTGCATATAACTCTATGCTTTTTAACAACAACATACTATAGTCATTGAATACTTTTTAACGATGACATAGATATGTTGTCACTAAATATACTTTCTACGATGAAGTTTGTCACTACAAAAGAGCAATATTTAGTGGCGTCAATTTTTAATAATGACTTTCGCCGACAAATGTAACATTGCTAAATACTATATTTAATGGTGATATTTATGGCATTGCTAATATATTTAGCAGTGATAGCTATTTAGTTTCATTATTTCCTTTCATGAGCATTATTTAACGACATTAGGGTTTATAGTTACTATAATCTTTAATAACAATATTTTCTCTTTTTAACGACGATTATTTATTATGAAAATATATTTTATTTATGAGATAAATAAAATTATATTTTATTAAATATTATTATTATTATTATTTTTAAATATATATTTAAAAAAGACATAAAATAATTAAGAAATAGATGACATTTTTTAAAACAATGAAAAAAAATCTTAATCATTGTTGCTAGTAAATTATAAGATATTATTCATCCAACGATCACATAATCCAAAGTCAACAATCAGCACTTAAATAATTAGAAATATGAGTCAACAATCAACTATTTTGTTTTATTTAATTTTATTTTTTATTGAGCAACTGCAATCAATTAGTTAAATATATATCTGCGATTGCCCCAATAAAATAATGTTTTAGCCCTGCCCCTGTATAATTATTGGAGTTATTTTATAGTTTATAGGATTAGAAAATTAATATTTTTTTGAGGATCTTACAGTCAATAAATCTTAAGGCAATGCTTAAATAGATATTGGAATCTTTTTTAGATCAATTTTAAATTGATTAGTTTATTTAATTATTACTACAATACAAATTTTATTTACTAAACTTATATAATTTAATAATTAAAATTAAAAAAGAATATAATATCATTCAACATTGTAAACTCATCTACTCTTTCTACGATCATTAAATTTTGTTGATTAGTATAATTTAAACTTTATGTCTCTATATATTCATTAAAAAAAAACAAGAAATTTTTATCGATATCATTGAAATAAATGCATCATATCATTTTACAGCACTTTTTTTTTTATAAAATAAATCAAAGTTTATTAAAGTTAATTTATTAAATATAATTAGCGGTATAATTTTGAAATTTTTACTTAAATAGTGAAATAAACCTTAAATTATATTAATTAATATCATTTAATTATATATAAGATTGAAATTTTAACTTAAATAGTCAAAGGAACTTTAAATTATATTAATCAAAATGATGATAGAAATGTTAAAAGATATTTTTTAATTTTAAATTTTATTAAAAATTTATACTGGAGCAATGCAATCAAATATATATTTAACTAAGTAATTATTGACTCAGATATTTGAATTACTGAAGTGATAATTGTTTACTCGGAATTTTGGATTATTTGTTCGGTGGAATGAATAATACCTTATAATTTATTAGCAAGATAAGGTTTTGATGGGTTTTTTTTCTCCACTGTTAAAAATATTACTAAATTCTTGTTTGTTTTCGGTGGTTTTCAAAATATTGCTTCAAATCAGCCTTTATTTTTTTATTTTGCAAATTATTCCCTCGCTTAGTGCCTTAACAGCAGGATCATTACATTCTAGGAGTGAAGAGTCGCAACAGCTAGAAGCGGGGATTTTCTGTGTATGACCATACCTGTTGATTCATTCACATCCAAGGCCTTTGCTGTTGCTTGGCCTTCACCAGGCAGCGTCCAGTCAAACTTGTGCAGAAGACTTGCTAATGCAAGCTCAACTGTGGCAACAGCAAATGAAGTTCCAGGACATCCCCTTCTTCCTGAACCAAATGGAATCAACTCGAAGTCATGGCCCTTAAAATCTATGGAAGAATTCAAGAACCCTTCTGGGTCTTCCCATGATATAGGATCTCTTCCAATCGCCCATGCATTGATTATAACTCCAGATTTTACTGGAATGACATACGCACCTACTTTAACATCTTTCGTAGGTTTTCGGGAAAGCAATAACGGAAGTGGAGGGTGTAATCTTAGTGTTTCTTTTATTACCGCCTTCAGGTAGATCAGTTTTTGTACATGATCCTCATTGAAGTACAATGCACTTCTTCCTGCAATCTCTCTCACCTCTTCCTGTGCTTTTTTGATGGTTTCCGGGTGATGTAAGAGTTCTGTCAATGCCCATTCTAGAGCGGTGTAAGTTGTATCGGTTCCACCTGCAAACATGTCCTGCAACAAAATATATAATGCATTAATCACAACATGGCCGTACTAGTGTTGTATGCAACTTAATTATAAATTGAAAGTTGATACTTGCTTGGCAAAATTTCTAGTCAAGGACCAAAAAAGTCATCAGATTCTGATTGGCTTTAAATTTTATTCTCAGCCAATTCTTCTTACCAGTATGATGGCTTTCATGTTCTCTCTGGCCATGCAAATACCGTCTGCGCTATCACTTTGAATATCAAGGAGTACATCTAAGAAGTCCATTTGTTCTTCCCTCACACCAGCTCTAACAACATCACGACGAGTCATGTGATTGTCAATAACCGCATTCAAAAAATTATCTAAGTCTCTGAAAACCCTCTCTACTTTAGCATCTAGACCATTTATTTTGTCTACCCAACCCAACCATGGAATGAAATCCCCCACACTGAAAACACCTAACAATTCACCGAGCTCCTCTAGTACTTTCTTAATCTTCCTCCCAGCTTCACCTTCACCGTATGTTGTTCGAAATGCTGCCCGGCATATCACATTCTTTGTCAGCGAAACTAATAGTTGGCTTAAATCAACTGGAGTCAAACCCAAAGAAATTCGTTCGACTTGCTTCAAAATTTCAACTGTTTCTTCTTCTCTAACGGATCTAAATGACTGAACCCTTTTTGAGCTAAGAAGCCTCAATACACAAATGCTTCTCATTTGTCTCCAATATTCACCATAGGGAGACATGGACAAGTCTCTGTAATCGTATAGAAGCCTTCCAGCAATCCTGGAATCGGACCTATTAGCAAATAGGATATCATGCGTTTTCATTATATCCCGAGCCAAGTCTGCTGATGAGATGACGTAGGTAGGTTTAATGCCAAGATGCAGAAGCATAATGGGGCCATGACGCTGGGCTAAGGACTTGAGAGAACGGTGTGGGTGCAAGCCTAATTGGTGGAGGTTACCTATTACGGGCAGCTTTGTTGGTGAAGGGGGTAAGGTTTTATTAGTATCAGATAAGAGACATCGGATTATGAAGATCGAAAGAATAAGGGATATAAGAAAGAAAGGTTGAAGTAAGATTTCTAAGAGCTGGTATAGGATTCCTTTGCAAATCATTTCCACTTTGTTTGATGTTGTGAGTTCCTGACGAAAGGAGTTACTATGCACTTTCCAAGTTTAGTTTTAGGCCATTTATACTCTCTCTCTAGGGCGTTTAACCGTCAAGCATTTGTTATTTTTTTCTGAATAAATTCGTAGAATTGCTGAATCCAACAGATAAACTTGTCTCGGGTATGGAAGCAAATTTAATAGCATTTTCTTCGAGTGTCTGTTCGGTTCATAAATTGGCCAATTTAAATTTAAAAATAAAAATTTATAATTAATTAAAGAATAATATTATTTATCTTAAATTTTTATTAAAATAAATTTTAAATAAAATGATATATATATTTTAAATAGTAAAAAAATTAGATAACTCTAAAATTATTTATATCATTTGAGTTTTATTTTAAAATAAATATTAGTAGTAGTAGTACACTATCCTTACTTGCAACTGTTTCAACTGAAAAAAGTGTTTGCAATTGTACGTGCTTGTTAGACTGGACCGGACAGTGGTGAGGTCCATTGGTGGATTCCTCATTTTTGTCCCGCTTGTACATATGACACATACATTGTTTTCAATACATTTCAAATGGAATACCTTTGCTGTTGGTTATTTTATCTGAAATTTTAATATATGAAAAATTTCAATAAATCCGAATAAACAAGTTTAAATGAATTTAAATAATATATTTATTTTTAATTTATGAAGTTTAAATATAAAACAAATAAATAAGCACAGTAGTCTGATTAAAATAATACATAGTTGAGTTTAAGGTTTAAATCCAAGGACGAGTGCCAGGAGATTTCCTTAAATATGTATTACATTAGAAACACAAGGTAAACAGCATTTTAACAGGAACAATTGTGAGAGCAGAGTCTAGTGAGGATTTGCAACAAAAACAAGAGGAAATTTTCTGTGGACTGAGAGACCCGGAGTGTCTGTTGCATCCAAGTCCTCTGCTCCTGTCAAGCAAAGCCCAATCAAACTCGTGCAATAGACTTGCCAATACATAGTTCGATAATGACAACAGTAATGTAACTCCAGGACATCTCCTTCTTCCTGCCCCAAAAAGAATTAACCCAAAGTCATGCCCTTTGAAATCTATGGAAGAATTCAAGAATCTCTCTGGTCTAAAGTCGTGAGGCTCTTCCATGATTTTGGATCTCTTCCAATTGCCCCCGTCTTAATAATTACTCTTGGCTAATATGTCATATCCTTGAATTCTGACTCTTTAGTTGATTCTCGTGGAACCAATAGCGGAAGCGGAGGGTGTAAGTGTAATCGAAAAGATCCCTCGACAAGGGCTTCAATTAAATCATTTTCTCCAGGTCATCCTAGGAGACGTTGGTTTTGTTTCCAATGATTCTTCTGATCCCAATTACAATGGTACGAAATAATAATATTTTTTTAATAAAACAACATTAAATTATTTTAATTTTCAAAATTTCAAATTTTAAATTAATTCATTTGTCACTTATATAATAAATTTATTTATTAATTAGGTTAATTAAGATATTTGATTTTTAATTTCCAGACCCAAATTTGAATTCTATTATTATTTATTTATATTTTTATATTTTATTAATTTTTTATAGTGCATGATTTGAATTTTTTTCAGATTCCTCCTAAACCATATTTGTTTTTCATTTACATGAGTCTTTTTAAATTTTATCGTGTTCGTATTTGAATTTAAATATACTACGAATATTTTCTGACCCAAATAATCCAAATTTTTTTTCCATATGATGTGAATCTAAATAATTTTACAACCCCTACTTAAGCGAGAGCAATTCAAATAATTTACAAACAACACCTTCTGTTGACATTCACGAAGTTAAAACTATTTTAAATCAAATTTTTTCTGACTATCAAAAATATTTTGGAAGGTTCGATGTAACTAATACATGAAGCAATTTTCTGAATCCACATCCACTGGTAGTAATCTTTGGGAATTTTTGAGTAAACCAGGCAAGAAAAAGTGGGTTTAAATTCTATATCTACTGCTAACAATGTCTTAAGATAATATTTTAAAACTAATTGAGTCATTTATTAACTAAACACCAAGAACAAAAATTTGATATTCTATCATGGTGGCAAGGGCTTTTATTGTGCTACCTATGCTATCATGGCTCCTAATATATGAAACCCAATTCAACAACCCCCCTCTCTTGGGTTGTTTTAGTGGGATTTCATTTGATATCAGAGAGGGTTCACCTCCTAACCTTACAAACCAATCACTATTACAAGTGATTTACAACTCTCACAAGAAACCAAGAAAAAAAAAACTATTTTCTTGCTACAAGTTTAGAAATTATAAGAGAAAAATAGAAGGTTAATCTTCCTTGAATCTTACTAGAATAATACAAAAATGAAGCACTTTCTCTCTCAAGAGTGATGAACAAGCAAAAGGTAAGCTCAAAGGATTTTTCTCAATGAAAACCAATGTAACAGTGAGAATATATGTGTTCTAAAAGAGAAAACGTGAAAACAGTGGATTATTTATAGATTTCTGAAAAACTAGCCGTTACACAATAAAAACTAGCTATTATTTTCAAATATGCACACATTCGGTCGACCGAAGGTATAGGTTTGTTCGACCGAATAGGCTCTGCCTCATATTCGTTCGACCGGCAAAAATGAAGTCCTCTGTTTTTCGAAAAGGCGCAAGCTTCGTTTGATCAAATCTAAGGTTTGTTCGACTGAATAACCATATTCATTCGACCGACAAAAATGGGACTCTCTGACTTTGAAATACGGCCAGTTCGGTCGATCGAATGGCCCTATTCGTTTGACCGGAGCCTTGTAATTTTGAAAAATAAAAACTTTTGTTTCAAGGCCTTTTTCAGTTTTTATAAATGGGATTTTTTGGGCTTGTTTTCAAATTTGCTTTAAAGATATTTTGAAATAAGGAAATCTCTTTTTGAAAACCATTTTAATGAACAAGTTTTGAGCTTAACCAAAAAATTAATTAACCGTCTAAGAGAAGATCTATGGCAATTACCGGAAACATCGAGGGACAATCAACCACAAGACCTCCATTCTTCGACGGAAATGATTATGCATATTGGAAAGCAAGAATGAAGATCTTTTTGCAAGCCACGGACTACGAGCTTTGGAGAGTCGTTAGCATTGGTCCACACATACCAATGATGAGAAATGAGAGAGGAGAAAGCTTGCCTAAACCGGAAGAGGAGTGGGACGAAGTTGATTTGAAGAAAGTCTCACTCAATGCAAGAGCCATCAATGCATTGTATTGTGTCGTAGACAAAAAGGAGTTCCATCGCATTTCAACTTGTGAGAATGCCTATGACATTTGGTATGCTCTCGAGATCGTTTATGAGGGGACGAGTCAAGTGAAGGAATCGAAGATTAGCCGGCTCACTCGACAATATGAACTCTTCAAAATGGAGCCCCAAGAATCCATTCACGGGATGTATACTAGGTTCACGGATGTTGTGAACTCTCTAAAAGCCCTTGGGAAGAAATTCACAAATAGTGAACTTGTGAAGAAGATCCTAAGGTCTTTACCTAAGGAATGGAGAGCTAAAATTACGGCCATTGAAGAAGCAAAGGACTTGAATGTGCTTCCTCTTGATGACCTCATCGGTTCCCTCATGGACTATAAAGATAAAATCATGGATGACAAAGTTGACGATGACAAGAAAAAGAAGAGCATAGCCTTCAAAGCATCCATACATGATAATGACGAAGATACTAGTGAGAAAGAAGATGAGGAAATGGCATTTGTGGTAAGAAAATTCAAAAAATTCTTGAAGCTCAAAAAGGGGTATGGCAAGAAGAACTTCAAGGATTATCAAAATGATGGCACTAGGGGAGATAAAAGAAAAAAGCTTGAAATCACGTGCTTTGAATGTAAAAAGCCCGGGAACATCAAAGCTGATTGTCCTCTCCTCAAATTTTGAAAGCTTAAGAAGAAAGGAAAGAAAGCAATGGTTATCACTTGGGATGATGATGAGGATAGTTCCTCGGATGAGGAAGTGGAAAACGAGGTGGTCAACATGTGCTTCATGGCCTTTGAGGATGATGATGAGGTAAAATCTCCCTATTCACCTTATGACCATGATGAATTGTTAGAGACTTTTGAAGAATTGCATGATGAATTTGATAAATTGTATGTTAAGAATAAAGTTTTAATTAAGCAAGTTAATTCTTGTTTAAATGAAATTGCTTCCTTGAATGAAATTAAAATTAAACTTGAAAAAGAAAAGGAATTTCACTTGGATGAGATTGATGACCTTAAAAAGAAGTCTAAGGATCTACATGAAATTGTTCTAAAATTTATAAAAGGAAAAAAGTACTTGGACATGCTATTAGGGTTATAAAAATGTGTGTTTGGCAAAGGTGGTTTAGGATATCATACTCATTCCAAACAAAAGTTGTATAAAAATTACTTTGTCAAACCATCCCCCAAAATAGAAGCCAATACCACTTGTCACTATTGTTGCTTGTATGGACACACTAGCAATAGATCTCTAATTAAGAAAAATGAATTTGGAATTAACATGGTACGGGTTCCTAAAGGAATCAAAGCTAACCCCAAAGGACCCAAGAGCATTTGGGTACCTAAAGTGAAATAATAAATTGTGTTTGTAGGTTACAAGGAGCAAGAAGTGGTTCCTTGATAGCGGTTGCTCCAAGCATATGATGGGAAATATGATGATCCTATCAAACTTTGCAAAAATCAAAAGTGGAGGACATGTGACTTTTGGAGACAACGCTAAAGGAAAAATCCTTGGCTCCGGAGATGTTGGTAACAAACACTCAACTCTCATAGAAAATGTTTTGTTAGTTAGTAACCTAAAACATAATTTATTAAGTGTTAGCCAACTTTGTGATAAAGGTTATGTTGTGGTATTTGATAATACTCGGTGTGTGATTAAATATGCATTGAATGATGAAGTTGTCTTTGTAGGAAATAGAAATGGTAATGTGTACACCATAGATATTGATTGTGCATCTTTTAGTGAAAATTGTTTTTCCGCATTGCATGAAAATAGTTGGTTATGGCATAGAAGGCTAGGACATGTGAGTATGGATTTGATTTCCAAAATTTCTAAAAAGGAGTTAGTGAATGGGCTTCCAAACATTAATTTTGAAAAAGATAAAATATGTGATGCTTGTCAATTTAGGAAACAAGTCAAATCCTCTTTTAAAGCAAAATCTCACATTTCTACTTTTAGACCTCTTTAATTGCTATATATTGACTTGTTTGGTCCCTCTCGAATGTCTAGTCTAGGTGGCAAACATTATGCATTTGTTATTGTAGATGATTTTTCTAGATTCACTTGGGTGTTATTTCTAGCAACCAAGGATGAAGCCATTCATTCATTTTCAAAGTTTTCAAAGAAAATTCAAAATGAAAAAGGCATCACCATTACTTGCATTAGAAGTGATCACGGTGGTGAATTTGAAAACCTCATTTTTGAAAACTTTTGTGATGAGCATGGCATTGAGCATCAATTTTCTTGTCCTAGGACTCCTCAACAAAATGGTATTGTAGAAAGGAAAAATAGATCTATTCAAGAAATGGCAAGAACAATGTTGAATGAGTTTTCTCTTCCACACTATTTTGGGTCGAGGCGGTAAACACCTCTTGCTATATCTTGAACCGTGTTTTGATTAGACCTAATTTAAATAAAACTCCATATGAGTTTTGGTATAATAGAAAACCCAACATTGTCTATTTTAAAGTTTTTAGGTCAAAGTGCTTTATTTTGAATACTAAGGATAATTTAGGTAAATTTGATTCAAAATCCAATGTTAGAATTTTTCTTGGTTATTCTTTAACTAGCAAAGATTATAGAGTCTTTAACAAAAGAACCTTAGTTGTTGAGGAATACATGCATGTCGCCTTTGATGAATCTAACCCCTTCTCCTCGGAAAAAGTTGTTTGTGATGATGATATTGTAGATAACTTGAGGTCCATGGAACTCGAGGAGTCATCAAAAGATATGCAAGACGCTCACCAAAAGGAAGAAGAAAGCATTGGCAAAGAAGAAGATGCCAATGATCAATCACTCCCCAAGGAGTGGAGGTTTGCAAAATCTCATCCCAAAGATCAAATTTTAGGATCACCCTCACAAGGCATCATGACTAGGTCTTGCATTAGAAACATTTGTAATAATGTTGCATTTATTTCTCAAATTGAACC
>JAVXUL010000016.1:5314755-5328180 GCA_035590515.1 Trichilia minutiflora | reverse complement strand
TCAAGTGCTATTAAAGTGATTGATTTTGGCAGCACAACTTATGAGCGTCAAGATCAGAACTACATTGTTTCTACACGTCATTATCGTGCACCGGAGGTTATTCTTGGTAAACATTTTCTCTACTACTTTCAGTTGAAGAGAGTTTATATAATATGTTCTATGTTATTTTTCAATATAACTAATTGTTGTTGACCAGATGATTGATTATGATCTTATGATCTTGTTTTATTGTAGGACTTGGGTGGAGTTATCTTTGTGATATATGGAGTGTTGGTTGTATCTTAGTGGAGTTGTGCTCGGTATGTCTCCCAATTTGTTTATTTGTAGTTTGTTATGTGTTATTATTGTAGGCATTGTGAATTTATTGCATATTTCATGGAGCCTTCATAAACTTTTCTGCAGGGTGAGGCATTATTTCAAACTCATGAGAATTTGGAGCATCTTGCAATGATGGAGCGGGTGCTTGGTCCATTGCCTCAGCATATGCTTAAGAGAGTAGAGTGAGTGATATTGGTTTAGGTTCTTTAGTGCCTTGTTGATTGCAACTAATGACTGATAATTTTTTCTTGCCTTGGGTTTTCTCAGTCGACATGCAGAGAAATATGTTAGAAGGGGTAGGTTGGACTGGCCTGAAGGTGCGGCTTCCAGGGAGAGCATTAAATCTGTGATGAAGCTTCCTCGCCTTCAGGTATTTTTTTTAATTTAATTTTGTATTTGTGATTATATTGTGCAATTAATTATTATTATCCTCTTTTTTCAAGTTTGTTGACTGCGTTGCATCTATATGTATTTTCCCAGAATCTCATAATGCAGCATGTAGACCATTCAGCTGGAGATCTAATACATTTGTTGCAAGGACTGCTTAGGTATGATCCTACCGACAGGTTAACCGCCCGTGAAGCTCTCAGGCATTCTTTTTTCACACGAGATCATCTCAGGAGATAGGCAGCAGTTCGGCAATGTATGCAATGCCTGCGATGATACAAGGAGATGGGCATCAGTTCGGCAATGTATGCAATGCCTGCGATGATCTTATGACAAGTGTCTTCTCTCCATGGATTTTAGAGCTCAACATTGTTTGCCCGGATCAAATCGGAGGAGCACAACCCCCCTTTTGTACATATTCAACATTAAAGAAAAGAATATTATGGGAGGGTGGGGAGATTCATATGCGCTCGAGAAAACCTGCGGGGTGCACACTGTACAAGAAGCTGGTTTGATAGGAAAATTGTTGTAGCAGCTGATCCAATACCAATTGTACAGTTGCAAAAAACAATACTGTTGCAGCATAAAAAATTATAAGATTGAATGTTGAATAATTTTAAAAATGTTATAACCCTTCATTGAATGATTATGTCGCAAGTGAAGGATGGTTTTTATTATGTTTTATTTGTGCTTGGTGACTATGTAGTCTTGGACAAAATTGAAAAATTAGATACTTAAGTGTCATTAGCCTAATAAAAAATAATTAAGGCCTGAGGTTATCAAAATGTTTCAGTTGGACTCACAGTTCAGATCAACACATTCTCGATTATGTTTGCTTCAGACATTATTTGTAGTGTCGTGTCATCCAGAACATATTGCTATCAATCGACACATGGGGACAGGGAAGTGCGAACTCCCATCGTTCGATGCATGAGACCGTAGCTTTGGACCGGTTAGTCTTTTGTCATTACGAGTAGATATCTAATCTAGAACTTGATATAGCTCAAGTATCAGTACAGTACAACACCATGTTACTCTCTTTTCTTCTTGCTCTGCTTCTTTTCCTTCCATTTTTGTTTTTGCGGCTCAAGCACAGTAGATGCGGTAAACTCAAGTTACCTCCATCCCCACCAACCTCACCCATAATTGGGAATATTCACCAGATACCAGGCACTCTCCCCCAGTGTTCTTTCCAAGCTCTGTCCAACAAGTATGTTCCTTTAATATCCATGCGCATAGGTCATTCTCCAACGCTTGTTGTTTCATCAGATGAGATGGCAAGACAAATTAGGAAGAACCACGGTATTGTTTTCTCAAACCGTCCCAAAACCACAGCTTCAAAGGTTTTTATTTATGGAGGCGAAGACCTAGCATTTTCTCCTTATGGTGACTACTGGAGACAATCTAGGAAGACTTGTGTTCTTGGACTTTTGAGTATGAAAATGGTGAAATCTTTTCAGTATGTGAGAGAAGAAGAAGTTGCAATTTTGGTTAATAAAATTCATTCATCATGTTTCAGTGGAGGTCCTGTTAATTTAACAGAGATGTTACCAGCTGTTTTCCAACAATATAATATCCCGCTGCGTTCTTGGAAGGAATGCCGAAGAAGAAACTGGAAAGAGCAATTTCGGGAAGGTGCAAGTTGCATCCTTTTTTCTTCGGAGATATGTTTCCTTCGTTCGGGTGGTTGGATGTTGTTACAGGAAATATCGGTCGTTTGAATGCAACTGCCAGAGCATTTGATGCTTTTCTTGATCAGGTGATTGAATAGCACAAAATATCAAGGAGTGATGATAGCAAAGACTTGGTGCATACACTCCTCCAATGTCACATGGAATATGGCATGCTTGGGACAGAGCTTCAAGACAATCTTAAATCAATTCTCACGGTACATCTGTCTCTGTCGTAGACCTCTTACACACATGCATACATGCTAATTTATTTCTCATATTTGACAATTTTAGGACATCTTCGTGGGAGGAACAGAGGCAATTTCAACAACCGTCGAATGGGTGATGGCCGAACTTGTAAAAAACACAAATTTGATGAAGAAAGCAAAAGAAGAGGTTAGAAATGTCTTGAAAACGAAATTAATTATAAACATAAATGTGAATGATATCAATCGAATGGACTACTTAGAATGTGTCATTAAAGAAACGCTGAGATTACATGCTCCAGTTCCTCTTTTAGTTCCTCGAGAGACATCAACAAGGGCAAATCTAGACGTCATGTTATTTCTTCTAAAACAACTGTATACTTCAATGCATGGACAATTCAGAGGGATCCTAAAGTGTGGGGCAGAGCAGAAGAGTTTTTGACAGAGAGGTTTATGGATGACTTCGTTGATGTGAAAGGACAATAATTTCAGTTCATTCCGTTTGGTATTTGAAGAACAAGTTACCCTGGAATGTCTTTTGCATTAGCTCCAGTAGAGTATTTGGTTGCTAACCTTTTATACTGGTTTGACTGGAAGTTGCCTGGAGGTGCAGTCGAAGAGAACTTGGACATGACTTAAGTGTGGGGATTAACCGTTCATAAGAAAGATCCTCTTCTTCTGCTGCCAACATTCTACCCCCTTTGCTCCATCTAAGTATATGCTTGCCAGCTTTCCCCTTTAAAATAGTACTTGATGTAGGACAAGTTAAACACATCTTACTGTAATGAACCAAGCTTTAGTTTGCGCATGCTTTATCTAAATTATTTTGCATGTTCTTCATGAATATTTTCCTAAATAGGAACAGTAGTCTATAGTTAAGACGGAAACTTAAGTTTAGAATTTGGTGAAATACAATGAATTTTCCAAATAATTTTACAACTATCAATTAGAAAATTTTCAAACAGGTATTAGAAGGCTTCTAATTATTCAAGAAAGCAAAGTTTATATTTTGTCGTACACTTCTCTCCAAGAAGTTCCATAATAGAATGCTAAAAGGTGCCATGAGACCAACGGAATTGATCCATTCTTACATTACACAGGAATTGGGTCAATCAACAATGATACAACATTTTCTTTCACACTTTCCCAACATGTGTGTATCCATCTTCTTCCTTGTAAACCACTTTTGTAATTCTCACAGGATTGAAAACACGCATAAGCCAGTAAACGACTTGAAGATATCTGTAGGTTAGACACATTTTTCGTTTAGATCTTACCATGCATTACCAATATAATAATTGATAGATATAAGTATATATCATACTGCTGCTTTTGCATAGTGTACTCTGTACGACCATCCTTTGCAATCTCTTTCTCAATTTCATCTTAAAGATCCAATAATGCCTTACAAAATATTTGCATGTAATCGGGAAGTTGGTTCATGGAACTTGCATCCTATTTGAGAATCAAAAGTTAATAATTCTATTTTAAATTTAATTACTTACGCGTTAATTTCAAAGAAATTTAAGACAATCAATCAAACCTCTCAATTGCTTCTGTGAAGAGCTTGAGCTCTTCAGGTGTGCACATACATCATAGATATCGTCTATAATGGATGTCATGGCGATTATTTTGGTTAGGATTTGTCTAGCAAGAGAATATTGAGGCTCGAAACACACTCGTACTAGCCAAAAGTGGCATTCAACCATTTTGTCTCTTCCAAAAGGGAGCTCCTCGCAAAGTCCAAGTTCATCCACCACCTGAAATATATTAACTCAATTGTATATATATTATTGCTTTGACACATGAATAATATAATATACTTTCATAACCAACATTATTCTATAATGGTATCAGAGCCATCTTGTCTATGAACAAAGATTTGATTTTTTCCTTCTTCTCTGTTCATCCTTCCAATACCATTTCTCCATAACCATGTTTTCTTTCTCTGAAATAGGAGATACACCAGATCAATCTAGTGTTGCTCTGTCAACTACTTCATCAACACTACTCAAAAACTCTGGCCTGATATTCTTGAAAGCTTTTGCACAAATTCCCTTCTAATCAACCAAGGGTGGAAGTAATTGTTGGTGTGTAAGTATATGTGTTTGAAATAAAAAACTCAAGTCCACGTAGGAAAAGATAACAATTTCTATATAGTTTATATATAACTCCAAATCAAAGGAGTTTGGTTAGTCAACAAGGTTAGGTGGACTTTGTTGGAGCTCCTTAATCCACCCACCCATATTCATGTGTGTGTATATATATATATATATTAAATGATTGCCCCTTGAAGCTTACTTTAGAAATCTATATTTTTTAATTATATATGTTGGTGCAAGAATTGTCTGTGGACTCTCCTCTAGACCAACGTAAAATGACCCAGTTGGTGAGGTGTGAGGGCAATGCGACTATTTGTCGAACAACGATTTCTGCATCGGAGAATAACTGTAAATACGGTTATTTCCTATAAAACTTCACCTCCTAAGCCTGCAAAGAAAGTAAATACCTCGAAGTGACACAAAGAGGGGTTCCCAGCGAGGAAACTCCGATACCTAAGTCAGAAAAAGGGTGGAGGAATAAAATGTGTTTTCGATGAAGGTAGCAAAAAGAAAGTCTGAACGAACTGAGGATGAAAAAAATATGTGTGGAATTTACCCTCCGGAGATAGTGAGAGGAAAAACGACGGTAATGGGGATGCCGTATTTCTCTCAATCTCTTTGTGTAGCTTAAGTATTTCTCACTTTCCAAGTAATAAGAAATCCGCCCCCAAATACAATGACCAATGAATACCTCAAAAACCAACTAACCAACCAACCAACCCCTTTTCCACTGAAGAAGTTTGGTTTATATAGTGGCCCTCCTTCGAACAGTGATATGACTTGGTATCCGAGAATGGGAAGGATGTGATTTCTGACATAGGGCAGTGTACAGTCGATTTCCTTTAATGATGCTATCACATCTACAGGCTTTGCAAGCCCGTCATTGTCCCATCACCTGAAAATGATCAGAGGATGGGATGGGTGCTTTTGACCGCCAGTTATCATTAATCATTCTCATTTTTTGAGTGAGAGGGGCAAATGTCCATTAATACTCTAGTCAGGGATCATCGGAGAGCCATCAGCCAGTGAACTCCTGGTCTGAGGCAATTTTTTTGGGAAACCACTCTGATTCCTGAGATGGGGATGACTGTAAACTCTAACTTTCGGATGCTTGCGACGATACTGGTTCTCTTGAGAAGCAGGTTACATGAGGCGAAGTTTTTCTGAGACCACAGGATCCCTGAACCGGGGGATACCTGAGGCGATTTTTATCTGAGACAGTTAATTCCCCGAAAAGAGAACGCTTGGGACGAAATATACTTGGGACGGTGGAATCCCTGAATCGTCGGATAACTAAGAAGTTGGAATCACTGAACTGAGGGGTTTGGGACGAAGTACATCTGAGAGGAGAGCACCCTGGGATTACACCTGGCCTGGGACGGAGTACACCTGAGAAGAGGGCACCCTAGGATTATACTTGACCTCCCGTCACGTGTCCTGTTGATTGGTTGTCCATATGTCACCTCTGTATTTTTTCCCAAATATCCAGTCCCCCAGTTTCTGATGTGAGACTCATAGAGCTCGTGGCAAAAAATTATGCCTGAGACGACTCATCCCAGGGAAGAAATGGCTTTAGGGATTTTTAGTTGACTAGTAGTGTAGTCAATCACTGAGGCGGTTGACGTGTTGTGGAAGCTTCTTGATCATTTGCGTCCTTTTTCTTTCCTTCAACGATTCTGCTAGCCTGATGCTGACATGTCTTGCCTAAGTATCTGTTTTGACTGCATTAATTACCTTTTATCAGGAGTCACGTCACAGTTATCAACAGCTGTTATCAACTACCAACAACTACCAACAGCTGTCTCCGAAGAGACGGCTTCTCGATCCTTGGGCAGATTTTAAACACAAGACTGCAGAAGTGCCAGGTGTTGAATTACTGCTGGGAGATGTGACGATTTCTTGATCCCTGGGGAGTATTAATGGATCGGACACGTGGCAACTCCTTGGCGATTTAGATCTACGATGAAGATTGCCTCTCCTTTCCTATAAATACCCCCTTCCTTTACTTGTCATTTTCATAAAATCTGACTTTCTTTCTTTATACTTTCTCTCTCTAAGTTCTTCATGCTTTCTGCTTTCATTTGTTTTCTTGTGTGTTTTTTATTGCAGGTTAGGTATTTGTTGAACTTCTTCACAAATAGATAGCCAATAAAGGAAGCTCGAAAGATACGAATCATTAGAAGGAGTCCTCTCATGCAGTCATCCCTACTCATGAGAGAGGGGATGATGAAAGGAACACCACCGGACAGGCTCGAGCCAGGGGACCCAACGAAGCAGATTGGTTCCCCTCCACCATTACTAAGGTGGATATTCAGACCTACCACCAATTGTACGAGATCCCAACTAATGTCCATCTCAGGGTCTCCAAGACTGAAGAAATCCCGAGTGCCCTAGAACCAGGGGAAGTAGCCTTCAATGAAGAGCATTTATTGCTCAGGTCAGATTCCCGCTACAGCCCTACTTCGATCGAATGTTTGAGGCATTCAGGATTCTCCCTTACCAGTTGACTCTAAACAGCTGGAGATTCTAGGGGGGCCTTTTTGTATTAAAGGTTAAGGCCAAGTCTCCTGTCCCCATCCCGGATGAGGTGCTGTACTTTTACACCCTCAAGAAGAATACCAGTCAGGAGGGGGGGTGTCCTCGAGTATCTTCAAGTCTTCAAAAATTCTCATACTAACTCTGACCAGGGTTTACCATACCTCACTCAATCAGGTCTTAGTCACTTAAGGATGCCTGATGTGACCCACGACTTATGGCACCTAGGACGAATTATTACTTACAAAATTTTACTAAGTGTTAAGGGATTTTACGGCATTCAGTCAACCTCAAACTTAAAAGAACCTAATCCGGCTAGGGTTTACCACGCCTTACCACTGACCAGGTCTTAAACATATTAGATGCCTGATCAGGGCCAAGAACTTACGACACCTGAAAAGGGATAGGATGTGGCAGACTTGATCCGGTCAGAGGTTATCACGCCTAGCCACTAACTAGGTCTTAGATATATTAGATGCCTGATCAGGGTCAAGGGCTTACGATATCTGAAAAGGGATATAATTTAGTAGACTTGATCCGACCAGGATTTATCACGCCTCGCCACTGATCAGGTCTTAGACATATTAGATACCTAATCAAGGTCAAGGGCTTACGGTACTTGGAAAGGGATAGGATTTAGTAGACCTGATCCAGCTAGGGTTTACCACGTCTCGTCACTGATCAAATCTTAGACATATTAGATGTCTAATCAAGGTCAAGGGTTTACGGCACCTGGAAAAGGATAGAATTTTACAAATATTACTAAAAGTCAAGAAATTTTATGGCATTCAGCCAAACTTAACCTTAGATTTTCCATTAAAGATATGCATGGGAGATGATAAAAATACTTGAGCACTTCTCTTTTATTCATAAGTGCATATATTACAAGTGTGTTATATGCTTACAACTGGATTCGCCTGCGGAAGAGTTCTCTTAAGAATAGTATTTCTTTAGCATCTCCGCGTGTCATGCTTTGCTTAAAATGCTACCGTCTGATCGGGTTAGTTTATAAATTTTTGGCCTGATTGACTTGACCACTTGATACGGTCCTTCTCAATTAGCACTCAGGGATTCTTCCAATGCTACTCGGGTATTGAGGGTGATTCTCCTGAGTACCAGATCACCTTCCCTGAATAAACGATGTCTAAGCCTTCAGTTGTAGGACCTAGATACCTTTTGTTGGTGGGTGACAGTCCTGATCAGGACACGATCCCTGACTTCGTCCCTGAAGTCTAGGTCAAGACGCATGATTTGCTGATTCTCTTCTTCACTGAAATGAGAAATGCAGAACGTTAGGATGTCTATTTTGACTGGGATTACTACTTCAAATCCATAGGCCAGGAAGTAGGGCATCTTTCTTATGGCTACCTTCGCAGTGGTTCGGTAAACCCACAAGACTTCGGATAGTTCATTTGCCCAAGCTCCCTTCCTCTCACCCAACTTCTTTTTGAGTAGTTTCTTGATGGTCTTGTTGACTGCCTCAACTTGACCATTTGCCTTTAGATGAGCCGAGGATGCTAGCCTTAGATCAATATTCTATTCGGTACAGAACTCGTTCATTCCCTTATTATCAAATTGTTTTTCGTTGTCTATAATTAGGACGTTAGGAATTCCATATCGATAAAGGATATTCCTTTGGATGAAAGCGATGGTATTCTTCTCAGTGATCTTGGACAAAGGTTCTGCTTCTACCCATTTTATAAAGTAGTCCATGACCACAATGAAGTATTTTACCTTGCCCTAACAGGTGAAAAGGGTCCTATTAGGTCAAGTTCCCATTGTGTAAAAGGCTAAGGACTTAGCAAGGTGGTCAGGTTTTTTGGAGGTTGCTAGTGAATGTCTGCATACACTTGACAAGCATGACATCGATGTACCAGCTGATGGGCGTCTTCACTCATCGTAGGCCAAAAATATCCCTACCTGACCACTCAGTGAACCAGATTCTTACTACTACTATGATTATTGCAAGTTCTCTGGTGCATCTCGCTCAACACCCTTTTGGCTTCCTGCGATCTCAGGCATCTCAGGTAAGGGGTGCTAAATCCCCTTTTGTATAGGGTGCCCTCTATTATGATGAATCTGGCAGTTTTTCTTCGAATCCTGAGAGCTTGGTTCTTGTCAAGTGGCAAGATGCCTTCACTGATGTACGTCAGGATAGGGTCCATCCACGATGATGATTCTTTCTCAGTGGTCAAGATACCGATGTTCTCAGGGGGAGAGGTGCACTTTCGTCCCAAGATTTCAACAGGATTTATCTTGGGAATGTTTTCGATGAGGGATGAGGCAAGCTTTGATAATGCGTCAGCCAAGAGGTTCTCCGACCGAGGAATCTTTTGTATTTTCACCTTCTCGAATCGATCGATTAAGCGTTGGGCCTCTACGAGATAAGCCTTTACTTTTCGGGTTTGATATGATTCGTTTAAGTAATTCACCAGAAGTTGTGAATCACTATAGGTGGTGAGTTTGCGAACCCTAATCTCTTGCGCTGTTCTTAATCCTGTCAATAAAACTTTATATTTTGCTTCATTGTTAGTTATAGGAAAAAGAAATCTTAAAACGTACCTGACTTTCTCTTTCTCTGGCTCGATTAATATGATCCTCGCATCTCCCCTGTTTTGACTTGCTGATCTGTCAATTCACAAGTGCCAGGTCAGGGATTCCCTCAGGTTAGGGAGATCCACCTCCATCTGCTTAGGTAAACTGAGGGGTCGGGAGATGGCTATTGATTCTGCAATAGTCTGCTTAGCTACAAAATCAGCAAGATCTTATCCTTTGATAGTCTTGCGAGGTTGAAAGTCGATGTCAAATTCATTGAGTTCTACTACCCATTTGACCAGCCTGTCATACAAGTTGGGGTCGGTGGAGAATCTGTCGAAGCGTTGGCTAGTCAACACCACTACTGGATGGGCCTGAAAATAGAGCCGTAATTTCTTAACTACTATAACGAGCGCCAGGGATAGCTTCTCTAATGCTGAATATCTCGTTTCAGCATCTATCAAGGCTTTGTTAGTGTAGTATATAGGCCTCTGCACTTGTAGAGAACCTTCCTTCACCAATACTGAGCTAACTGCGTGTTCACTAACAGCCAGATAAAGATAAAGAATTTTCTGTGACGAAAGGCTGACCAATTGCGGGATGGAAGTTAGATAATCCTTAAGTTGTTTGAAGGATTCTTCGCATTCCTCGTCCTATATCATTCCCTTTCCTTTTCTCACAGTCCTAAATAATGGGTGGCACTTGTCAGTAAACCGGGAAATAAAATGGCTGAGAGCAGCCAATCTCCTTATCAAACTTTGCAGCTCCTTTACCGTGCTGGGATTCTTTAAGTTCAGGATTACCTGTATCTTTCGCGGGTTGGCCTCAATGCCTCTTTCACTGACCATGAAGCCTAGAAACTTCCTCGACCTGACTCCAAAGGCATACTTCTCAGGATTTAACTTCAGCTGATATTCCCTAAGTAACGAGAATGCCTGTTCCCAGTGAAGAGGGTAATCTAAAGCCCTGACAGATTTTAAGATCATATCATCCACGTATACTTTCATGGATTGTCTTATTAGTGGCTTAAAAACCTTATTTAACCAATCTCTGGAAAGTGGCCTCTGCATTCTTCAAGCCAAAGGCATGACCTTATAACAGTACAGTCCTTGATCAGTGATGAAGTTTGTCTTCTCCTAGTCTGATGGATATAATGTTATCTAATTGTATCCTGAGAATGCATCCATGAAGCTCAATAGTTCGTGGCTTACTGTAGAGTCTACTAACTGATCGATTTGGGGTAGGGGTAAACTGTCCTTTGGGCAGGTCTTGTTCAAGTTCGTGAAGTCAACGCACATTCTCCAGCTTCTATTAGCTTTCTTGACCAAAATAACATTGACTATCCAATCTAGATATTTAACTTCCTGGATGAAATCAGCCTTGATTAATTTATCTACTTTTTCTCTAATAGCCCTTTGCCTTTTAGTATTAAAAATCCTCCTCTTCTGACGGATTGGCTTGTGTGAAGAGCCAACTCTGAGATGGTGGGTTAGAGCTCCTTTATCAATTCCTGGCAAGTCTGCATGACTCCAGACAAACACGTTTGTATTCCTCCTCAGGATTTCTATCATAGCCTGCCTCTGCTCAGAGTTTAGTCGGGTGCCAACCCTGACGACCCTTTTAGGGTAGCACTCATCTATGACCACACTGGTTAGGGTTTCTTCTGGTTCTACCCTGGAAAATGGTGATCTATCATGTTCCTTGTCCTGAACAACAGGTGATTCTCTCGACTCCGTTCCTGCGCTGGTTGAGGGATTGTTGGTTAGCTCAAGGGGATCCTCCAATAGCCTCTTGCAAATGCAATTTGCCTGCTTTGAAGAAGTGGTAAAACACGACCTTGCTTCTCTTTGATTGCCCCTTATAATGCCTATTCCTTCCCCAGCCCTAAATTTCAAATTCAGGTAGTGGATACTTTCTATGGCCTTGGTGTTCTTGAGAAAAGGCCTTCCCAGGATGGTGGAGTAAGGGATCTTTAAATCATTCACCTGAAAACAAACCATGACGGTCTTTTGATAGGGCTTATTCCCATGATGATTGGCAGTTGTATCACCCTCAGGGGAGTAATGCATGAATCTCTAAATCCATGTAAAGTGGAGCTGGGTGAAATTAACTCCAGGTCCTCCATACCCAAGGAGTCCAGCGTATCTTTAAAAATTATATCCGCTGAACTGCCTATATCAATCAGGATTCTACTGATCTGCTTTGATGCGAATCCCATCACCACTACCAAGGCATCATCATGGGGGTAATGGACCTCCACTTCGTCCTCATCTGTGAACATGATGGGTACGATGGCAATCCTTGACCTCTTGTCTGCCCGCACATTCATCACATAGACATCGGAGGAATGAATGGACAATGAGTAGCGAGCGTAATTCCTATGAGAATTATTTGATAACCCCGTCAGGGTGGGTCCTCCTAAGATAACCATGACATCAGGATCCGGCTCAAGATAGTCCTCGTCGTCCTGATGTTGCCCTGACCTTGGGAAGAAGTGCTAGGAATCGATGTAGTTTGTGAGATAACTATTTTGGATCAGTACCTCAATTTGATTCCGCAAATCTTTGCATTGATCAGTGGTGTGACCATTTTTCCTGTGGAATTCACAAAATCGCCCTTTGGTTTTGGGGCACCTTTGCTTTCATGGCTTGAGGATGTGGTGCCAAGAGACCCCGACTCTTTGCATACTCATATACTTCAGATAGATGAGCTTTCAATAGAATAAACCCCTGGGTAACTAACTGCTCCACCCAAGGGCTTCTTAGTGAATGCTGTTTTTGGGGTTTGTCATCTCTGGGGGGTTGGGGTAAAATTCTTCCCTGACCCCTATCTCTCCTGTCTACATCTCTTCTATCATACCTGGGATTCTTGAATCTAGCCTCCTTTCCCTTCTGCCACGCCTCCTAAAGATGTTCTCTCCTGGCTGGGATCGCTCAGGATTCTTCTTTCATTCTTAGCATCATCTCCCATTCAATTTTAATTTCATCTAACAGTTCCATCCGGGCTGCTTCATAAGTGTCCACCATACACCGATGAATGGTGTACCAAGCCCTTTCCAATCGCAGGACCTTTTTCAATCTTTTTAGGGCCAAAGGATGATGGTAAGCCCCTAGTTCCATCACTTTTTCATGATATCTACGCACAAAACTTTTTAAAGTCTCTCCTACTCCTTGATGAATGGATAGCAGGGTGCTCAAGTTTTGGCTAGTGACAACCGCTCCCTTAAACTCATTTTTGAAGAGGATCACCAATTGACTGAAGTTGTTGATACTGGATGGTGGTAGGCTCTTATACCAACGTCTATCTGGCCCTTCTAAAGTCAAAGAAAAAGGGCGGCACATTTGCAATTCAGTTAGACCCTGAATCAACATCATCTTTCTAAATGTGTCAACATATAGGGATGGATCAGTCTTCCCTGAGTAGAGAGGCAATTGGGGCATCTTAAACTTCTTGGGGAGGGCCAAGGATAAGATCTCCTCTGAGAAAGGAGATTTGGGACCTGAGGGGAGGGTCCTCTCTGTTGTTGGTGAAGGTTATATGGCCTATATCATGCTTGAATGTAAGTTTTTCATGGTAAAAATCCTAGGTAAAATCCATGAAAACCAATGGAAATCAAAGATGCTAACCTTAGGGCTTTTGATGCTTTACTTGTGTGCTTTCTTTTGGTGATGA
>JAVXUL010000016.1:5300603-5314655 GCA_035590515.1 Trichilia minutiflora | reverse complement strand
CAGAGAAATTCCTGCTTCTTTTAGTTATAGTGAAAGGGATTGTAATATTAATCTCAGAATTCTCGCACAAAATCATCCCAGGTCAATTATGCTGAAGCCCGTGCTTATACATCACCTACTAAGTAGCCGCACTACCTTCTAATAGTCGGACAACCACCTTTAACTTATGCCTATCCTCAAGTTTCATATCATTCAAGTCATTTTCTAATTTCTTAAACGAGCGACTGGCTAAGGTTGCATCTGTAGTACCTCCAAAAGACACACTTCCTGACTATTGAACCTCTTTAATCAGTTTGAATAATTTTAAAGCTGACTTAGATGCTTCTGTAGCTTGAGCATTTCAATAAGCCATAAAGGCAACCCATGCCTCAAGAGTCATAGACGAAGACATTCTTACACCCGGTTGCTGGTATTGAGGTAGAGAGGGTTTGGGTTGTTTATCAGATTCAGGTTAAGGTATATATGAAGTAGCCTTTTCTTTTATATCAGACATGATTTTTCTTCACGATTTACCTTAACCTCGCCTAGGTCTCGAAGACATTATGCTACAAAAAGAATACGGGGTTCAATCACAAGTATTTAACATAATGGTGATATTTTCTATAACTCGACTCGCTTAGACTACTAAAAAATTCTCAAAAACAATAAAATTATTTGTAAAACTTCAAAATATAGCTTTAAAAAAATAAGTTCGGGTGTTTCCAAGATCGTTTTAAAATCAAATGCTCTGATACCAATAAAATTATCACGTCTCAATCTATGGGTCCCATATGTGACAACCGTCACAGACTCTCACGATGTATTCAATCACCCCAGAACACACCCTAAGAGCCTGTAAGGCCTTTATAAAATCTAACTCGAAATTCACATATTTAAAACACTTTCGAATATCCACCCTCATCACATGAACTTCTCAATGTATATCAACAAACCACAAACACTTCTATATAAATATTTCAATTAGCTTTATAAATCGTTCAGCAAAGTAATTGAATATCAAAATTTAAACAGACAGGTATAGAATCAAAGTGGTTTACAAATCTATTTTCAATACATAGAAGAAAATACAAGTTTAAATAAAAAATACAGCTTCAATAGACTAGAAACACTATGAGGTGAGTCGATTTTTGAACTATACCTAAAGTTCCTTAAATCTAGAAGAAACCACCACCATCAAACTCGTTGCTAGCTTTCTAGACCTGAAACTAGGAAGGGATGGGAGTTTACTCTGTGAGTGAACTAAGTATTAAAATAAATTACATTTATTTTAAAATAGAAAGGAAAAACATAGTTAGCCAATATTATAAAACAATCTGATTTAAAATATTTGATTTAGTTTGAAAACTTCGAAATGTATATCAAAAATCATTAGGCTGACTGTCTTTCTCGATGATTACCCTGACCTTAGACATCCCGAGACCATCAGTAGATTTTATATGCAAATAAAAATAATGTTATTTATAAAATTCATCTTTGAATGCAAGAAATAAAATAATGCATGGTTAGTAAAACATATACCCATCACTGACATTCGTCTCAAGTAGTCACGTGATGACAACTGTGACTATCCCGACAAAACTCACAGGTGGTCGAATCACAACTCCAATACAATTATATAACACCATACACCACCCTCACCTATGAAGCCTCCACTCACCTAAACGACTTCTCTATCAAGCCGATCTTAGGCTACTACTCCTGTAGCTACAGTAACAGTCCCAGTCTTTATGGTCATTATCACCCATAGACAATCATATATAAATCAAGATCTATATGGCTCACAATAATCATCAATAAGGTATAAACATCTCATAAATTGGCTACTGACCATCATTCATATAAAACATATACGTCATACAAATCAAATCCATTATGCATATCACATTTCATTTCAAAACCATAATAAAACCATATATAAACATTCATATAATAAGTATAATCATTTATAAAACCTTTGAATATTAGTATAGATATAAAAACAAGATTCTATTAAAATTATAAAAACAGAAAGAGTTTACTCACTGCTTAGGAAGGGTATACACTCTCTAATTTCTCTCGTTTCTAAACACTTCACGTGGGTTCCTCATTCATGTATCCATGCCTAAAGGTATTTGCCAAAATCATATTAAAACACAAATCTAAACTATGAATGTGACTCATATGCGTGCAATGCATTATATTTCGGATTCCTAACTTTGATCAATACAAGAAATTGGCTAAAATCCTTATACTCATCTGATTATCTATTTTCTATTACTATGAATCCACATTATAGCTAAACTAGCGTAATTTAACTCGATTTTGGGATTTCGATAAATGGACCCCATTATCTTATCAGAACAATAGCCTGATGACTATTCACATCTTTACAAATTTTATGAATTCGTATTTTTACTATCTAATGATTTATCTAACTAACGCGTAAAAACCCAAATACATGTGATAAAACTAGCAAAAATACCTCAGATAAACAATAAAACTCATGCGTATGAAAATCAATAAAATGCAAAATGAAAGGTACAGAGACGTTAAAAATGATGCTGTTTGCTTCGTGGTATTGTTGGTTTGCTTCGATTTAGATTAGAAGTCGAAAAATCCCAAAATAGCTCCCGAAACCCTAACTTCCCAAACTCATTTTCTGCGCTTCTACCATCAAATTAGCGCTCCTAGGAAGTTAGAAATGAGGAATGTGGTGAGGATATGGAAAGAAATCAGAAATGGGGCAAGAATCTAGGTGATGGCTAAGAAGAACAGAGGAGAGAACGTGAGAGAGAGGGAGAGAAGAGAAGAAGAGGAAGAAAATAAGAAGCAAATGTGAAAAATGGAGGTTCAGCCCTTATTTATAAAAAAAAAAAGACAAAATTATCATTTCGTCCTTAAGAAATATAAAGGAGAAACTTCTAGAAGAGAGTAAAAATCATCATTTCGTATGGTTCAATCAAACGAATCGAGAGTTCGTTCGAACGAACTACTAGCTTCGATTGAATGAATTACCTTTTGTTCGAACGAGTTCTCAGACACTTCACAAAGTCAGAGGGCTTCTATTTTACCATTCGAACGAATCCCAACTTGCTCGAACGATTTGATCACTTTGATTGAATGAATCATCCTATTCAGTCGATCGAACCAGTTAAAATAGAAAATTTTACTTAAATCCTCTCCAACTCAAATCTCCAAAAGAATTACGAAACCATGCTAACATATAAATGGTGTACAAGATGAATATAAATGCATGTATAGTAAAAATATATAATTAACGAGTTATACCTATAGCCACATACAAATAATAGAGTCAGATATTAGACCTTTCTTCATCTCCTACTTCTCTTTTTCGTACCGGTATATATATAAAACAGATATCAAACCATGTCTTTTCTAGAACACAGTAGCTACTCTCCTTATGACTTCCAACTAAAGGTAAGGAAAATTAAAATAATAACCAAAACATAATTCTAGAAATACGAAAACAGATATAAAAGCATAGTGAATGCTTAATAAATCAAAATCTATTAATCTACGTAGGACCATACCTAAGTTTAACCTTTGAAATCACAAAGCATATATAAATATATCCCACCATCAAGAATAAATATTCAAAATATTATGCATTAATAAACATCCATAAGAAAATTCTAAGCACATGCTTTTGTAAAATACCCATCACACAAAGACCATAAAGTATTTGTTTTCAAAATACATAAAGCACAGTACTCTCACATCACAAAGCACAGTACTAAAACATTTACTAATAAAATGGAAAAAAAAAAACATAGCAATATTAAAGAAAATACATTTCCAAACATGTACAACCTTATATGTTTAATACTAGCCATTTCAGACAATCATAGTACTCAAAAATGAAAGAATTTTTTTGGGGGAGGCACATTTTAATAAGATGAGAACTATTTAAAAATTTGTTTTTGGTTTAACATAATTTTTACATACAAGTATAACAATTAAAGAAATTACGAAAATGCATGTATTTCAACTTAAGTGAAAAACATATCAAAAATTCGTAAATAATTAACTGATGAAATATATTTACCTAAATTATAAATCATTTGGAATCCATTTGAAACAAAATGTTTCTAAACATTACGTTGCTTTTCAAAACATAACAAAATATATTTTTATACCCACATACAAACATAAGTCATATACTCATAATTCCTTTGAAATCATAAAGGAAACGGAGCTAATTCAATTCACTTTCAAACACATTAACAAAATTTTTAAACCTCAATGTAGTCAAAGATCACATCTACTCATTAAAAAATGTTTCTTATACATACATATATATCGATCCGAAAACATGAATAAATTGTAGGTATTTACTCCTAACGTAACCCATACACGTCAAACTCATTTACATCATACACAGTTATAAAATATAGCTTTTTCAAAATCATAAAAAAAAAAAAAAACTAACCGTAATTAATTCTATTTTCACATGACACATTAAGCATACACTTAAACATAATTCAAGAAAACATCCATTTACAACCATTCTTGAAAATAAAAATCGTAACCTTTGAAAACATGGTTCATATCCATTCACTAGTAATAGCATATGACAACACAAATATAAATATATACATAACTTTCAAAATCAAAGGAAAAACACAAAGGTGTCCACTCACTTAGTTTAGGTTGACGCAAGACAGAAACCGAGTCAATATGAATTGATCGGATGCTTCCTTAGCGAATTAAGAAGTAATTTTAGTATGTAGTTGCTTGATTCACGTCCAAACAAAAAACAAACAATTTTGAGCTTGTAACCTTCGTTTCCTTCGGCATAATACACCATTAAATCATCTTAATAATGCTACTGGAGTTTTAAGGGCCTGTGATTTTGTTGATTTGCAGAAAAAATTTTGAATCAAAAAGATGCTGTAAGAGGTTGGAAGAAGCAGATAGCACACTCTAGAGGAACAAAGAAAGTTTTCGTTGGAGGATAAGAAAAATGAGCAATCAAATTTGTTTTTGCCCTTTTAATTTTACAAAATGAGATGTTACTGAAGTTTCAAATGTGCCCTCATGGTTAAAGAATGGAAGGGGAGGCAATTGGATGGTGAATGAGTCATTTTGGGAGCAAGTATACAAGATCGACACTATTTTTCACATTTGTTCATAATATGGAGTAGAGTTCCGTACCGGTGCCAAGACAGACCATGATTTTGGGCCAGTGTGGGTTACAAATTGGCTTCCAACTCTCCTTGTCCTCGTATGCACATCAACTCTATTCATGCCTTTGATTCTCACTCATATGTGCTCCGATTTTCATTCTATTTATTTTTGTAAAATCATTGTTCTATAATCTTTTAATAGAAACAAATCTCTCGTTAAATAGATCTCTCAATCAACGGAAATTCAACTTGAAAGATGAGGTGTGCAAATAGAATATTAGAAAAAAAATTTCTAAACTCTTCAAAATTTTATCAAATCACCACTAACCATTTTGAAAATATTATTGCATAGTTAATACTCGATTATTATCACTCGAACATGTATTTTTTAAAATAATAAAATTATCCCTTATATACAAAATTATCAAAATACCCTTATACTTAAGTCAAGATATTACAATTCCATTTTGTTTAAGTAAAATCTCAATTGCATCCTTGTAATTTAAAATTTTGGTATCTTTACTTATAAGTTTCTTTAAACTAAAAAACAATCAAATTTTTAAAAAATTTACAATCAAATCCTCTTAATTTTATTTTTTATCCAATTAATTCCTTTTTATTCTTATGGTAATTTTAAAAAAAAATAAAAATAAATCGTTTGTATTTAATCTAAATTTGAAATTTAAAATTTAAAATTTTTATTGCTTCACAATTTAAATGGGATAAAATGGTAGGACAAAATCACATAGATTGATGGATAGATAGATAGAGATATAAATATTATTATTTTATTAAAGTAATGATGTGTTAATAATAAGTATTGAATCAATTTAATAGCTAACAATTTATTGTGTTTTTTAATATTAATTTTTTTTATTACAATCCCCCATCCCACTCCCAAGTTCGTAGGCGAGTTGTAAGCCAAATTTAAAAGAGTTTTTTAACCTTTGAACAGGGAAGCTAGATATCATTTTGGTTAGAATAGTTAACAAGACATTAATACCATAAAATACAATAAAATTGTAGTCATTAGATCAATCTGATGGCTATTATCAATCCATAGTAATGATTTTAAATTTTAACTATTAATCAAAATTTAAATTACTATATAACTGTTTTGAACCATTGGTTCGTATTGATAGAAGACGTATTATTGAGATGTTTTAAACAACACATATTCAGCAAACGAAGAATAAGACACCGTCGAAAGCCGGCCAGCATCTCTTTCATTGTCATATTGTAATCTAATTGATATTATCAATGCGTATCAATAAACTATATCATACATATGAATTGTACTAAATCCAAAATTGACAAAATAAAGTCTTTGTTTCCTTCTCTATATGCCATATATGGACAGGATATTCAGCATAGACTCATTTACTGAAAGGAAAGGATCCGTTACCCTGCACAAAATGATGAAAGAGAATTGGCATAAACCCGAAAATGTACCAGACCTTACTGATTTCATGAACGATATGTTCTTCGGGACTGTGGACAAGAACAAGAAAGCGTATAACTTGACTGGTGGAGGAGGTCGTTTGATGGACGAGGAAGTAGATTTTGATGATAGCACTCGAATCAATAGCAGCAGGTTGACACAGGATTGGTTAGAAGAGGCAAAGCGCATGGTGGCCTCATCACCATCTCGCTGTGAATCCCCCTCTAGACTTGTTGGATCGCCTAGATTTGCGGCCGCACAAGCAAGGCTCTCGGTGTCATCACTTGATCGAAGGGACCCTCTTTCCAGGTCTGCCAGGAGGTAAGCAACCATGGGAATGTGGTTTAGCTGTCTATTGTGCAGCTTTACAAGACTAATGGCTCAAAAGAAATGCATTATAAAATATACGACTATGTTTTTATGTGCATATCGGCATTTGTTTTAAAATTTAAATCAATTTACAAAATTTTTTCTATGTGGTTTAAATGTTAATCTCTACAGACACAGGCCGTTGGAGGGATTCGGTGAAGAAATCCTGAAAAAATCAAATCATACACGGAATAAATCAGCTTCAATAGATACATCAACAAGTCCTTCCCTAGAACAATCTCCTGCAGCGGTAGTTCACAAATGGTTCTCCAACATACTCACCAAAACAACCAATCCCACGTCTACACCTCACTCCCCCACTTCCCATTCCCAGGATCCAACGGTCCTCTATGTGCCACCTCGGCAGTCAACCCATAGAAGATCCCGATTCCAAACAGAGACTACCCCTGCACCTCAACCTCAGTCACAGGGAATCCCCATTCTTTCCCGCCGAAATTTCAGAACAACTCCACCTCCAACATTATCTGAACCAACAACACAAGTACTATCTCCACCCAAAAACCTTATGATGGAGACTGCTCATAGGAGATCGTTAGCTTCATCAAAATATTCTTCACACTTAATCCAGCCGCTTTCCCCACCCAAGAAACTAGTGGAGTCGGCTCACAAGCGCTCTATATCGAAGTCCACGTGCTCCACTGATCAGAAAGTTTCACCAAAGAACAGTGCAAATGCAAATGGATGGTCTCAGGAAGGGGACGGAACCAGAGACATTGGCCTTAATGACTTCCTTATACAGCAGAGGAACATGATCGACAAGATATCATATGGGGAGTTTGATTCTAAAGCCAAGATCGTGCTTCCTGCACATTCAAATAGTTAAGTGTAATTATAACCAAGTATGATCAGATCAAAGACTAGACTAAATTCATTAATTTTAATTGAATGTACTGTGTGGTCGGGAAGTGCAGGTACAAGTTCGATGGTGGCAGCCATATCCTATGCATGGTTGTTGGAGAATAGGATGAGGAAGAAGAAAGGGCAAGGAGCTCATCGAGACAGGTATGTCGTGGTGCCTGTGATGAATGTGAGGAGAGGAAATATGTGGAAGCATAGGCAGGCTGCTTGGCTCTTCCATCATGTTGGCCTTGACACTACTTCATTGCTCTTTGCCGATGAGGTGATTGTACTTATTTGTCTCTCTGTTTAAATCCTGCCAATTTCAGTGTTACAAATTTTCCGAAAATTTGGGGAATTAAGTATCGAGCTGACTCTGATTCTTTCTACCATTTGGGATGATTAGGTGGATTTGGAGACTTTAATGATTACTGGGAAGTTAAACATTTTCGTGGTTGGACAAGATGTCCTCAGAACTAATGCCGAGGTTGGTACAAGATAACAAAAAAGAGACTGAAATTTGAGATGTGATAAAATCTTATAAATTGAGGAGAGAGTTTTGCAAAAGACTTTAGTTATCAAATAACAATGCTATATCTCTCATGGTGCCTCTTGTTGCTATTACAGGTTGGATCTCAGTGCACCATTCTTACAGATAATTATTGCGAAGAAGCTTATGATTTACTTCAAACACCAATGTTGAAAAAACTTTTGGTATATCACCACCACCTTTGATCAATAATTTTGACAGTTTAGTTTTCTTACCAGTTTCCTACTCCACAGCTTGCAGGTATCCTATTAGACACACAGAATTTGGACTCATGTTCTTCATTGTCTATGACAAGGGATGCAAAAGCAGTTCAGTTATTGTTTGTTGGCTCAGACGCAGATTACAGAAATAATCTTTTTGATAACCGTATGTTTAATTACATTTTTTGTTTTTGTTTGTACCATTAGCAAAGCAATGTTAAATTTTTTCATGCATCGTGATTGAGCCAGGTATGTTCCTTTCTTATGTTAGTGATGCAAGATCAAAATGACAGCTCATTTTTGGAAGCTTTAAGGCACAATTATGGTGAGCCACTCAATGAGGGTAAGTTATTCACAATTCCATATGCTGAATTCTGAGTAGGACTATCGACACTTCAGTATTAGTCTCTTGCACTATCATTAGAAGCTGATAAAAATTGCTCCTGAAAATAAACTTGATTTCACATGTTTATGCCCTATTAAATTTTATTCATATTCAACTTTAAGCATAGTTCTTGCATATAGTTGTGCTTTTGAAGAACTCTTATTTGTTTACAAAGATTGATTTCTTTTTCTTTTACCCAATTATCGTAGACTGTCAAGGGGCTGGAGCTCAATTGGAGAACAGGGGTCCTCCTCCTCCACAGAGGAAGTCAAATTCTATCTCTCATGAAATTATCACAAAAAATTTGCATAAAGACTCTAATAATTCGGGTATTGCAAAAGGTAATGAAATTTTAACAAATTCAGGTAACGCACTTCTTCTTTATTATTGCTTCCAGTAAATCTTTACATCATATGATTTTCTTTGTTTTGCAATCTTTGATTTAACGTTCAACCTTGCAGCTAAGCCTAATTCATCACCAGCACAAGTCACTGCACCAACAAGAGCAGCCCCTGATACTTCTGGTGGAAAAAATAAGTTCTTCCTGGCAAAGTGGTTCGGTTTTGGATCAAAATGAAGCTTGCTTACTGTAAATTTTTTCATTTGACGGATCATATTGAACACCATTGTATAATTTTGTTGTCAAACACTTTTAATAACACATTGAACGCTGTTGTACAATTTTGTGTTTGTAACTATTGTTGTTGAAGATCTTAATTCTTCGAGCCAGAGTATTTATTTTCCTTGTGCCCATTGGAAACCATAATTGCTACCCAACCAATCTGTTTATAAGGTACAGGATTAGCAATCAATAACAATTTATTGTTATTATTATTATTTTTTATGAAATCTCAGGACTGAGACTCGCTGATACTCTGATTATTGCACGGACATTAAAAAAAGGTGGGGAACTCTTAATATGCCTTTAAATATTTGTTTCCATGATAAATCTTGATTGACCATTTGATCTATGAAGCTATTAGATTGTGATGAATTGATGACAATAGCAAAACAATCAAAGATGTTAACTAACTATACGGGATTGTATACATGTTCATGTGCCGCAGGGCAGTTAGTGATTTCATCCTTGCATACCCTTTTATCCAGCACATGCATCAACATTTTTTAGCAGGTAGATACAGATATTCACTAGGCTACAAAAAATTATTGACAAACTATTTTTTTTTCTTGTAGTATATAAAACATTGGTAATCATACACATATTGGTGGTAGATATAAAATTTTGAAACAAAGTAGCTCATTTATCTAGAACAGATCAAGAGAGAGAAGAAAAGGAAGATTTCTTTTAAAAAAAAACAGATGAAGAGATGACTATAGATGTGGAATAATTGGGCATGTTGGTGATACAATCCGTCTTGTCCAATTATGCCCAGTTGTTCAACCCCCCTGTTGTCGCCTTTTTCTTCTAATCTCTTCTCTGTTAATTAGGCCCCATTTCCCTTTCTCAACCCCAATCATCCGTCACTCTCTCAATCCAATCTGTTTTCTCATCAATCCATTCTGGCCCATAACATTATGACCAATTTAGTTCATGTACATACTTTATTCCGTGACCTAAGGTATCATATGCATTTTCTTATTCGACCTTCCAGGCATAGAGAAAGAAGCAAAACTCGGATGATACGTCTGCATTTAGTCCTTCTATTAAACCAGAACTTCCAGTCTGGGAACACAATGGCGTCGATGTTAACGATGATAATGGTGGTGGTGAAGATGCAGTTGATAGTGAAGAAATATATATACTTGATGACATAATTGGTTTAAATATAAACAAAGCATGCCTTAAACCAGGACTAAAAAGCCAGTCATGGACATCCCAATAAACTTCGACTCTTGTATTGTTGACATGAACAGACTCATTACCTCTAAATTTCCATTGAAGATGCTTGACATGAATGACTAAATGACCATCAATCCTTATCTCCATTTCTGGCTCAATCCCATTCGAAGAATTTCCATTGCTTGAATTCCCACCACTTCTATTCTTACATTCAATTGAGATCTCGTGAAGCCTACCTTTCTCATGAAATTTGACTCTTGTAGCGAATTTCTTCTTGCCAAATATGTGTTCCTTTCTTGAAAGCAGAACGGGATCGATAAGAGCAGGCCTACACCCAGTTTTCCTATAAGCTTTTTTCTTTAGATTACCAAGTAGCAGCGCAACTTCTTCCTCACAAGTAACTGCAACATAATAATCAGATCTGGGTTCAGTTTCGCCATTGAATTTGGCAGCCTTTAGGTCCCAATAGATATCAACCGATTTACCGTCCACTACAAAGCGCTTGGATCCTTGTTTCCTCCGAAAGTACCATGGCTTCAGCTCAACTTTGCAGGTATATTGGTTGTCTCTATCTTCTCCTTCTACTGATACTGATAGGCCATGGAGTAGCAAGTTCTTACACCATGTGATGGTGATCAAACGGCACTGATCAGCAATCTTCGTTCGATAAACTGACACGAAAACAGTCTGACCGGACCTGGTTACGGCAGCAGGGTCATCCGTCTGCTTCTCACTTGATGAAAAGCAAGCAGGAATCCCAATTTGGTCCTGCATGGTTCTTGAAAAATACTAATATATTCTAATAGCAGCCTTGAAAGCAAGAAAGATGAAGAAACCAAGAAGTAGAGGCAAAATGAATTGGGAAAAAGTGAATTCAGGTTGAGAATAATAACATAAGAGAGAGTGACAGAGATCTTAATCACAAGATGTATGAATCACAGAAGCTACCTGCGTTTTTATTGTGTTGGCAGGTCTTTTAATGGAATTAAAAAAAGTAATTTCAAACAGGCAAAAAGATGGCAGTGAGTGAGAGTACGTAGAACCACCTCTTTTTTTATTTTAAGCATTTCTCTCACCTGGGATTTTTAATTTTTTAATAATATTTTTTGGCTCTTAAATTTTTTTTTTTACAGTAGTTTATAATCTAATAGAAAAATCTTTTCAACAAGACAACTTTATTGAATCCGAGGCGGGGCTTTTCTTCTGCAACACTTGAAATACTTGTTCCCATATCCAATGGCATGGTGACAAGGAGACGAAGACCAATTTCACCAGATTCGGAGTGTAGATTTCTACGTAAATAAGAAGAGAAGACGCCTCCTAGTCCTTCTTGGAAGCATGACAGCGCATGAAGTAGGGTGTTAAAGGAGACAGAACCCAGACCACACGTTGAAAAAGCAAAGGTTCGTTTACCAATGGACCAATGCGAGTCTACTTCATATTTCTTACTATCTAATATGATATCTGTCTGAGTAAATTTAATTATAAATAATCTCTCAGAGCCACTAAAATTACCTTTGAAGGATGTCCGCTTGATATCCAAAAACAGTCTGACAGCATATTAAACTTTTTACTTAAAACATATGTGACTGGTGATTACAGAAAATCACAAGGAATCTATAACGTATGGTTACAGCTGTAGATCTGATCTAATTCTCTGCATTTTCATTTGTTTTGTTTGCGAACTTTCATATTCATGGTTCTTAATACAATGGAAAAGGTTTACGTTGCACCAAAACCAACCATTTAGTACATGATTCCATTAATGAAAAATAATAATTCATGGAGATTGGGATCCTCTGATTGTGTTTAATAAACTTATTTCAAAACCAATTATTAAATAATTTAATTTTGTATTAATTTTTAAAAACAAGCTAAAATAACTTTATTAAAATAAATTATTTCACTATTTAATGTTATTAGGTGTAATACAAAAAGTACAATCAATAATAATAGTCCAATTTTAATTTTAAAAAAAAGCATACATATTTGAATAAATAAATTAAATAATATTTAAATTTTATTAATTTAAAAATTAAAATTATGCCTCGCCAATAGAAAAAATAAGCCTAACATGATATGATTAATATATATATTTTTTGAATACCTAAAAAATTTTAGTTTATTTAATTAAGGATAAATTCTTAACTGTTAGTATATTCGAAGGGATAATTTAAATAAAATATATCATCTGATATCCTAAATGTTTTAATAAAAAAAATTCTAATAATTTAAATTCATAACACATATTAAACAATCAATATATCAAACTTTTACTATCAGATAATACTAAAAAAATTGTGATATAATCAATACATTAAACTCGAAGTCCATCTTAATAATAGTGTTGTTTTGGTCCGTGACAATAAAATCTATAAAAAAAGAGTTGTATTTCATGGAAGTAACCCACACTCTCCAGGTACATGGGTGCCAACAAAAACCAAACTACAGAAGAGTTGTTTACCATGTTTCTTTTTATTTTCAACACACTTGTTGAAGTAAATGTTTCAAAATCATAATAGGATAGTAAAGGTTTGAAATAAAAGTGAATTTAGGCAACCAAAAATTGGCTCGATTTGATCGGTTCAATTCAAGTTTGGTACACAAGCAAAACTAAAATTTATTATTTGGAGTAAGTTCAAGAGATCTTAACAGTATTCCATCTAATTTAAAACTAGATTTTAAAAAATTAAATAATATTTTTATTAATTGAAAATTATTTTTTAATTTTTAAAATTTTAGTTTTATTCCATTTAAAAAGAAAAAATATTTTAAATTAATTTAAGAATAAAATTTTCTTTCTCATTTTTTTTAATAGTTTCCGAACTAGTTGCACCTGTGCCCACCCTTGAGTAGCACGATTATGAAGGTAATCTAAATAGTAATGGAAGACAGTTAGTTAGGGTTATTCAAAAAATCCGAATTTTTAGGGTATCGATATGGATCTGAAATTAGGTACTCGAAAAATAGAATCCTAATTTAATTAGAATAAGGATCAGGTTCAAAAATTTATATCCGGTTTAATTAGGATCAGGATCAGATTCTAACAAATAGGATACCAGTTTTTATTAGGTACCCAATTTTTATTAATAATTTATTTTAAAATTTTGATTATCATTACTATAATTTTTTTTAATTTGATTAAATTATAAGAATATCTTATAGAATAATAATTTAGAGAATATTGATAGCTCTAAGATATTTTTGATGATTATATGGTATAATTAATCTTCTAATTTATATTGTTTTTGATAATGCCAAAATAAATAACAAGTAACAAATATGCATATATGTGATGATTCGAATGGATTTAATTGTTAAA
>JAVXUL010000016.1:5283003-5300503 GCA_035590515.1 Trichilia minutiflora | reverse complement strand
GTACTAACTATTTCTTAACTAATTATTCTAACTATATATTTACATATGCATATACATATTTACAAACCAAGACTAAAAAGCCAGTCATGGACATCCCAATACACTTCGACTCTTTCTTTGTTGACACGTATAGACTCATTACCTCTAAATTTCCACTGAAGATGCTTGACATTAATGGCCAAATGACCATCAATCCTTATCTCCATTTCTGGTTCAACCCCATTCGAAGAATTTCCATTGCTTTGATTCCCAACACTTCTGTTCTTGCATTCAATTGAGATCTCATGAAGCCTACCTTTCTCTCGAAATTTGACTCTTGTAACGAATTTCTTCTTGCCAAATATGTGTTCCTTTCTTGAAACCAGAACGGGATCGATAAGAGTAGGTCTACAACCAGTTTTCCTATACGCATCTTTCTTTAGATCACCGAGTAGCAGCGCAACTTCTTTATCACAAACAACTGCAACATAATAATCAGAACTGGGTTCCGTTTCGCCATTGAATTTGGCAGCCTTGAGGTCCCAATAAATATCAACAGATTTGCCATCCACTACACAGTGCTTGGATCCTTGTTTCCTCCAAAAGTACCATGGCTTCAGCTCAACTTTGCAGGTATATTGGTTGTCTCCATCTTCTCCTTCTACTGATACTGATCGACCATGGAGTAGCAAGTTCTTGCACCATGTGATGGTGATCAAATGGCACTGATCAGCAATCTTTGTTCTATAAACTGACATGAAAACACTCTGACCGGACCTGGTAACGGCTGCAGGATCATACGTCTGCTTCTCACTTGACGAAAAGCAAGCAGGAATCCCAATGGGGTCCTGCATGGTTCCTGAAAAATACTTATGTCTAATAGCAACCTTAAAAAAAAATAGAAAGATGAAGAAACTAAGGAGAGGCAAATGAATTGGGAATATGTGAATTCAGAGTAAGAATAATAACTTAAGACAGAGGGACAGTGATCTTACTCACAAGATGTACGAGTCACAGAAGCTGCCAGAGGGGTTTTTGGCAGCATCTTCATGGAATTAAAAAAAGGAATTTCAAACTGGCAAGTGGCAAATAGATGGCAGTGAGTGAGAGTGAGTGTAGAACCACCTCCTTTTTAAGTTCTAAGCATTTCACTTACCTGGAATTTTAAATTTAAAATTTTTAATAATACCTTTTGTTCTCTTTAAATTTTCATTTTTACAATATTTTATAATCTAGTAAAAAAAAAAGTCTTTTCAATAAGACAACTGTGTTGAATCGGAGGTGGGATTTTTCTTCTGTTGTACTTAAAAACACTTTTTTCCAAAACACATGCATGTTGATGTAAAAAAAAAAAAAAAACAGAGCAAAGGCAGAACGATTTCACCAGATTTGGAGGCGTAAATAAGGAGAAGATAAGACTCCTCCTCTTAGTCTTTCTTCTTGAAAGCCTGACAGCGCATAAAGTGGAGTGTTCAAGGAGATCAAACCCAGACCACTCGTTGAAAAAGCAAAGGTTTGTTCTCCAGTGGACAAACGCGGGTCTGCTTCATATTTTTACTATCATCTGAAAAACACAAATATAATAATAATCTCAGCCTTTTAACTTTTACAAAAGGAATCTAGCGAGAGACTGGTAGTTATAGAAAATGAAAATCCAAGGAATCTATCGTTACAGCTGTTGACCTGATCTAATTGTCTGTCTGCATTTTCTTTCTTTCTTTCTTTCTTTTTGGTTGAATGAACTTCCGTTATTTTTAAGAATAGGGTTGGTAATTGTATTTTTTTACGGATATAAATGAATAATGATAAATTTTAAGTTATCCATTTTCAAGACAATGTCATTTTGGTTGGTCAATTTACAAATAAATAAAGACCAAAAATTATTAATTAAAAAAATAAAATTTATTAAAATAAAAATAGATATTCTTGGGTATGAATACAAATATTTATATATTTTTTTGTATTTTATTTTGAGTTTTTTATTATAGTTGTTTTTAATAATTTTTTTAATTATAGTTCTCAATGATATTTTTTATTTTGTAGATTCTCTTTTTGTATTTCACGTATTATCTGATAATGTAGAATTTATTTGAACTTATAGGAAAGGAAACAAAATAAGTGGAGATTAGGAACCATTTTAATTTTTAATATTAATTTTAATAAATAAGCAAATTTATATTTTATAATATTTAATTAAAATTATTTGTAATTTTGTATATAGATTTTATCCTCAACATTTGAAGCAAGTTGAGCTACATATATTTTGAGAAGACAATTAGAATAATTTGAAGTTATGTAGCTCAGCTCATCTTG
Organism: Trichilia minutiflora; assembly: GCA_035590515.1. Lineage (NCBI taxonomy): Eukaryota > Viridiplantae > Streptophyta > Magnoliopsida > Sapindales > Meliaceae > Trichilia > Trichilia minutiflora. Next base: position 5,298,211 of record JAVXUL010000016.1, on the reverse strand, counting down.
TTGAGTTTTAATTTCTTCTATTTTAGAATTAAGTCAAAAATTAATTGAAATAAGAAAATTCTTATTTACTTTTTAATTAATAAATTAATTTATTTGATATTAATTTTTTATGTTTCGAATTTAATAACAAAACGATTATTTTTAATTATAAAATTTATTTAAGACATCAGTTCGTAATAAAATGAAAGCTGAGTTTCTACCGAATTCCATGATTGTATACATTGAAAGAGAATTTGCAAAAATTCCATAATTGATAAATTTTATTGTCTAAAATATTGGAGGGCATAACTTCGATAGTTTTTATTTGTATTTTATATTTTTTTTAATTGTTAATATTGCATTTTCTTTATTATTTTAACGTATTAATAAAATTTTATAAAATTTCTTATTAAACAAATATTGTATTTAAAAAATATTTTAACTCGGTCAAAAAAAAAAAATCCTGACAATGCTTCTGTTCATAATGCACTAAACCCAAACATTTGTATTAATTTACAGTCCATGATTCCATTACTAGGAAATAGAAAATTTGCTTGAGATTGTGATATTTTGATTATGTTTAACAAATTTATTTAAAATGATTATTAAATAATTTAATTTTGTATTAATTTAAAAAAAAAAACTAAAATAACTATTAAAATAAATTATTTCACAATTTGAGGTGTAATACAAAAAGTTATTTTATAATAACAATAGTCAGATTTTAAAAAATAGTATCATATTTAAATAAATTGATTAAATAATATTTAAATTTTATTAATTTAAAAATTAAAATTTATGTGAGATTCGTATACTATAACTTTCACAGATTTTTTATATGTATTTAAAATTTTTAAATATACATTAAATTTTATAAAACCTTTAAAATATTTATTTATAAATCAAAATATTTGAAAATACTTTGGAATATTTATTCTAAAATAATTTATCGCCAATCAACTACACATTCAAACAATCAAAATCATTTCATACTCAATATCATCTTTAATCACACACACACACGTATATATATAAATGATGATAATACCAATTTGTCTCTTTAACATATTTACAATAAAATTTAAATTATAAAATTAAATAAATAAAATACAAAGTGTCATAAAAAGGTTATAGTTATAGGAAAAGAATTAAAACAGCTCTATCTACCATTAAAGGCATCTTCGCTTTGCACATATATAGTTGCTGATCATCGGATACAACCTAAGAAGTCAAAGGTTCAATTTTGGCTACTAAGATTGCCAAGTCTGGCGGTAGAGCTAATTTAAAACTTGGTGAACATAAATGGGTCACCAAATTCTTCAGCTAGATTATTTTTCCAAGCCAGTAAAGATTGCTTTAACTTGAAGCCAAATACCGTATGTGCTAGCAGTACTTCTGAAAACACATATTTCTATTTTTCAAATAAAAAAGGAGAACGAAAAGGCACCTCTTTGCTTGCTAGCCGATTATTGTTGAACATACAATATGAGGAATAGAAAATGTTTGCTAGTGACCAACTAAAGAACATGTATGAATATGATATATCACCAACAGCAGCAGTTTCGTTCCAAAAAAGACAGAAATTTCCGGCAGAGGAAGAGGATATGCCAACCATAGGTATAATGATTTCTTTTGTCAATAGTAAGAATTTACATCAATTAAAAATATATTATTATTCAAATATTTATAAAACTTTTAGTGTATTCAAAATCAAAATATGTAAATCAAATATAGAAATATATTTAATCATTCTAAATTTTAATGCAATCACTGTCGTGTTTTTGTTATCCTAAATTCAGATTCACCTAAAATTAAAATATGAGAGGATAAGTATATTTAAGTAGTATAAGCATATTTTGTTTTAATTTAATTGATTATATTTTCATAACTTAATTTTATTTTCTTCTAATTGTTGTCATTAATCTGTATAATATTTAATTTATTTAATTTGCATAGATATTCATATTTATTGACTTGCAATAATATGTATAGTATTAGTATAATAGGATAATGTTAGCTTATAAATTAATTTGTTAGATTAATCATTTATTAAAAAAATAATTAAAAATTTATATCAAGTTGAAATTAGATAGGATAAATATTTTTATGACTTTTAAAAAATTTAACATATGTATAATAAAAAAATTAGGTAAAGAATTTTTGAGTATTTATAAGAATGTATAAAATAAAAATTATTATTTTATTTTATTTTAATTTGTGTGTAAAATAAAAGAATGTACAGAGTAAAAGTTAGAGCAAAAATAGATCTATCCTTTATAAAAATAGGTGTGTAAAAAAAAAAAACACACACTCAAAACTCTCCCAAATTAACCCAACCCAACCCATAGAAAAATTATTATTTGAATATGAGTGTTAGTAATATTTAATTTAATTTAAAATTAGATTTTGAAGAATTAAACAGTATTTTTGTATATATAGTATATATTTATTAATTAAACGTTATTATTTTTTTAATTTAAAAAATTTTAATTATGTCCCATTCAAAAATAAAAATTATTTAAAATCAATTTAAATATTAACGATTATTTTTTGAATTCTCCAATTAGTCCAACTCTCACACACACACAAAAATGCAATCTAAACAGTAATAAGAGGCAGGTAATAATGAATGAATTTTTAAGAGGTGAAATTTGATAATTAAAAATATATTAGATGAGTATTTTTATATTAATTTTATATTTAATTTTAAGAGATATATTTTTTATAAGAACATACAATAAAAAGATTTTAATTAATTTTTACATCATAATATTATTGAATAATTTTTAAATATCTTGAATAATTATAATGAATATTAATTTTATAGTTAATTAAATATTATAATTTAAATATCTTAATAATTGATCTTTCTCTGTCTACAAAACATACATACACACGACGACGGAAAAAAAAGAAAAAATAAAAAGCAGCAGCAGCAGCAGCGGCAGCTCGTAATGAATGGTAGTACAACAGTTAACGAGAGCCTCTAAGAACATGCACCACGAAAACAAGAACATACAAAAGAAAAATTGATAAAAAATTATATATTGGCCTTATCATATCAAGAAACGCAACTGCATGATTTACGTAGAATGTGGCTCACACAGGATATCATCAACAGATCATGCCTTAAAGGAAAAAGCCTAAGAGAGGAGTTACTGATGATCATGACATATTTACTTGGGAAATTCAATTGCAACAGGAATTAAATTACTAATTTAAATTAATATAATTTGGTGTTTTTTTTATTATTACGAAACAATTGAAGGGAGAAATATATGGATTTACCTATATATTTATTTTAAGAATAATTAATTATGGTGATTACAATTTACAATAGATGAAGCGTTTATAATACTTCAAATGGAGGAAGTGTATTTTGTAAAATACCATTCTAACAAGGGTAAACAAACAGTTATGGTTGAAAATTTGAAATTGTATGTGGGCCGGCCGTACCATAGGAAAATATTATAGAATGGGCATTTTGGTCATTGAACATTCAATCACAAAGCGCCCAAATTGTGGTTCCACCTCGAGGGTTTTTGGTTGGCATGAGAAGAACACCTGCCTTTATTGGCAGCCAAGCTCGTACAGTATGTACCATGTAAATTCATCTCTTGTTTCCTACATTTATTTTAAGTTTCTAACGTTTTTGCAGGAAACAAATAGATTATAGTTCTTTGATTGTGAAATGCAGCTTCGATATTTATAAAAATGCAGTCTTTCCGTGGGAGCATCCGGTTAATTCAAAGGCTTACCTCCTTTACCGGCTCAAACACTAATTCAATTCAAAACGGAGTCATTCGCTCCAAATTTATCGCTCATTCGCTCGATTCGATGATGAATTGCCTAGTGCGATCGATCCACTTTTTAGCAACTCGCTCTCGGGTTAGACTTCTTTGCTTATCATCTCTTTATATGCATAGATATACTTGTTGAATGAAAAACTTATTGTTTTTTGTCTTTTAGATTGATAAAATAAGTGTTGGCTCTCATGTATTTTGAAATGAAACTGTAAACTATACATACATGCTATGTTTCTCAAATGAGTGTGGTTTTATATGCTAAGAGTGGTTTTGAGATTTAGCCTAATAGGTGTGGATTCATTTTGGTTACTCTTCTTTTGGTCCGTATATACTCATAAGAGAAAAACAAAATTTATGACACTTGACAGGTAAAATCTGGCTTCCAAATAGAGTCTTGGCCTTCATTGAATTATTATGGTAGAAGTAGTATGGTTGGCTTGAATCAACCGGCAATGCTGGAACCACATTTTGCAAATAGGTGCATGACCACAGGTGGAATTCCTGTTGAATCGGCTTTTCAAGCTCCTTCTGCAGCTTTTTCTGATGTGACTCCCCGTATCAAATTTAAGAGGCTTGATAAAACTGCCAGGAACATAATGCAGGCATGTAACTATTTACTTCCAGTACTACAAACTTGGCACCAACGATGCTCCTGCTTACAATATTCTTTGTCATATTTTGCAGATTCTAGATAAGGAAGCAGTGGAGGAAGTGAAGTCGAAGAGAGAGATACCTGATATAAAGCCTGGTTATATTGTGCAACTTAAAGTGGTATGATATGTTTTGTTGCTGAAATATATCTCATTGGTTTGGAGGGCAAGTGAGGGGTATGGTTATCTTATTAATCGAATGACAGTTAATTTGTTCTGTGGTGATTCATGACGTGAACAGGAAGTTCCGGAGAATAAGAGACGTGTTTCGACATTGAAGGGTATTGTTATAGCAAGGCGTAATGCTGGTATAAATACTACATTTAGATTGAGGAGGCTTGTAGCAGGGGTTGGAGTTGAATCTCTTTTTCCTCTGTAAGTAAAGTTTGATTTTGGTTTGTGTTATGGACAGTACATGACCAAAAACTGCAAAAGAAGTGGTGTCGTCTTCCACACTCTTTCTTCGCCAAGCAGCTTGGAGTCTTTTTGTGCTGTTATATGAATTTAAAAGAAACTTTTGTGCTGAGAACTAAGTGTGCATTTTATGCACATAATTGATCAGAAACTGCTTGACGAATTGGATTTTTCTTAAATGGGTAAAATATTTTGAGGAAAAATTTTAGAATCTGAAACAGAGTCAAGGAGAATGGCTGTAGCCCAAACTGAACTATGCTGTATATTCTCGGAGAATGCATTTAATTCGGTAATGACTAAATCCGTAAGGGAATAGGACTAAAGGGGCTAAGCACAGAAACTTGATTTGATTGTTTATGAGGTTAACTCATGTAGTTTCTAGCTGCTCTTGTCTGAATTTCCTTGAAATTCAGTGAATTCTCTATGGTATATTGGTATTATTAGCTTCCAGCATTTCACTTTGATAAAATTCAGATTCCAGCGTATGGTTTTATATTTCATAGATTTGAAATAGGAGATCTATACTATGTAAATAGTGGAAGATAAGTATATGGTGACCTAAATTGATATTAATACTTCCTATTAATTAATATGATATGGCCATACATACACTGAAACAAATATAATTGGCATCAGTATAGTAAACCGAACTTAGTGCAATAAGGGGTCGTGCTATCTATGTCTTCTGCAACAGTTGAAATTTCCTCCATAATTCCTTATTAAATCATGTGTCCATCCCGTTATTCTAAATTATTTGCCATTGTCTTTCATTTTCTGTGATGAAACAAGAATTTACTGCTAGAAAATAAATGGTGAAGATGGACAGAAAATAAAAGTTCCCCTTTTATAATGGAAAGTACCTGTCGTTTTATCTTTTGACGCTTGCAGTATCCAGATTGATTTGCCAAGTTCAGGTTGTTTTTATGCTCTTTTATTAAACTAAACACTAGTATAACTACATGATGTTACGTGGATGTAGTTATTAGTATACACTTTACTGCACAGATGTTAAAAAAAAGCTGTATAGTACTCAGTAGAAAGGATATTTTTATCTGAAAATGCATCTGTAACTTGTAAAGGATATTTTTATCTGAAAATGCATCTGTAACTTGTAAAGGATATTTTTATCTGAAAATGCATCTGTAACTTGTGTTTTATTCCTACTGCATGAGTGTAATATGTGCTATTTTGGTTGAAATAATAAATCTTTTTATTTTTCACAAAAATATATACGTTGTTTCTGATCCTAATTGGTATGCAAGACGGTGTGTGGTTTCAGAAAGAACCTCAAATTGGTATTGTGTTCTCTGGTTATTAATTTCCTAATTGTAACATGTGGCATTGGTTTTATTCATTTATAATTCCTGTCTTGTGTTTGCACGTGATTGTGGAGTTGGTCCCAGTTACAAAAGAAAATGTAGAGTTGTCACCTTTTTCATTATTTGAATATGCAAATGCTCATGGTATCTGGTTAATAACCAAATAAGTGTTGTGGTGGATGACAGGTACTCACCTAATATAAAGGAGATAAAAGTGCTGGACAAGAAGAAAGTTAGGAGGGCCAAGCTTTACTATCTGAGGGACAGGATGAATCCACTTAAGAAATAAATAGTAAGTTTTTATAATGAGTGAGTAGGGAGAATTGTGAGTTTGCTTGTTAAGGGGTTCTGTTGCATTGCCGAGAAATGTTTTGTGTTTCCATTTTACCCTGTTTTGCTAAAGTCGCAATCTAGGTTCGTTTAGTTGGTGATTCGTATGGGAAACTTTGTGGTTCCAGAACAAGCTGCCACCAAAAAGTTTTAAAATTTTGAAATTATTTCTATCATGTTGCACTTACCTGAGTATGCATTTGAACATTTGCATTGTGCATCATTCACAGCATGTATTCTCGACCATCATCCTATATTCTGTTGCATGGAGTTGGTGTTTGGATTGTATTAACTTGTGATCACAAGTGCCAACTGAAAAAACGAACTTACCTCTTATCTTTTGGATGGTTGTGGTATCAATTTTCCTCACGAGGAAGAAATTTTTGAACGTGTATTGTGAATTCTCATGTTCATTGAAATGTTGATTGGTTGGTTGACTCTTCTGTTAATATAAAATCTAATCCAAAAGTACTGAATGTGTATATACAGGCATGGTGCATTCTTTGTTGAATTGCTTGGAATAATAGTTTAATCACAGTGGAAACGTCTTTCCAAATCTCTAAAACTCATCTGCGTTTATTGTCTGGTGCAAATATCTAATGATGCGACAAAATTATTAAAATAATTCGAAGTTAACTAGATTTATAATTTTATAGTAATAACTTTATGATTATGATTAATCTTGATTCGCTGGAAGCTCCCCATCTCATCCCCATTCTCCTCATGATTGCAGAGTAGAATTATCCCTTCCAAGTTGTCGTCACAATGAAAATTCCCTTCCTTCTCCAGTATGTTCTACCTTTCGTTTATCAAAATAGTTGAATAACAAAAGACAATGGATTTGGTTAAATGCGTACTCTATTCTTCCTTTTTCCTCGTCTTTAAAAAAATAAAAAAATCCATTGGATATTCCACAAGCAAAACATTTTGTATGAGTAATTCCGTCAAGTAATCGACGAAGCCCAATAAACAATTAAATGGAAATAGACTAATAATAATAATAATAATGTGTATCAGGTATAAACCCACAAATTGGTTTGAATTAAAATGCACTGGTTGGTTGGCGCGAGGAAATAGGAGTAGTTCTAATCAAATTCTTCCCACATGGACTGTCCGACGTTATTGAAAAGTGTGGATAGATGACCTTGTCTTCTTTAAATTGTGGTCGAAAACGTTTTTTAAAAAATAACAAATTAAATTTCAGATAATAAAATAAGAGCAACTTTCCATTTCCAAAAATTAATAAAAGAACCTCTCGTTTTCTGGAAATTAGAATGTCCTCCTCTACTTTTTTTCATAAAGACCAAATTGAAATATATAGATAAAAACAAAAAAAAGGTTATCAATTTTAATAGAATAAATTTATAGAGATTTTTCTTCACAACATTTTCATTAAATAACTCAGCTTGAGCGCTACTGCAGATTCTAAGATCTCGAATTGAATCAAATCCAATTGAAATCAATAATTTAAAATTAAATTAGACACCCAAAACAAAACTTAGCATACAAATTCAACGTATTAAAAATAATATTAAAATAATATCAAAATAAGGAGTAATTACTAATGAACTGGATCTCTATCTACCATCCAACCCACGTTCACATGAAGACAAGAAAAAAAAACGGTGATTGATTCAAGTGAGTAGCGAGTGATTCAGTCAAACAACATGAAGAGTCGTTTTTTTGTGATTATTGCAGCCATAAAACGCTTCACTTTGACGAAACGATAAAATTAACTCGCGCTTTTTTCACAAGCTTCTACATTTATTCGTCTTGAACTCAACCCCCTCTTTTTCAATATTTTAATCTTTGGCTTCATCACTTCTTATTTCTTTTCTCTCTCCCTGTTTTTTTTTTTTTCCTCTTTTTGGAGTCAAAACAAAAGCGTTTTAGTTTTTTTTGTTTTGACGGGTGTTGAAAAGACGAGAATGCCACAGGATTCGACGTCGGAGCAGGAGCAGGACGATTCGGATGCTGAGTTCGTTGAAGTGGATCCAACTGGTCGTTATGGTCGGGTCTGTGTTTCCATTCCCCTCTTATAAAATTTCGTTTCCATCGCTATTATAATTTTATTTCTTTTAGTTTGATTAGACAGTGTTTGGCGTTTCGTTTCTACAGGAGATTTTGACATAACGATGATCATATATGTATTTGTTAGATTACAATTTAGGTTCGTTTCTGTTACCAATCTATTGAATGGGTGGTTATTATTTATTCTGATATAATTTTTGCAGTACAAAGAGATTTTAGGAAGAGGGGCTTTCAAAAAAGTGTATCCTTTTTCAATGCTTTCGTTTCAGTTTTCAGTTGATATTGCACGAAACAAGTAGTCACAATATGCATACATGCACATAAAACTAGACAATGGTGTGTTATATAATTTTATATCCTTGATTAAGTTGTGGGAATTCAGTTATAGAGCATTTGATGAATGGGAAGGAATCGAAGTAGCATGGAATCAGGTTAAGGTGGCAGATCTATTACGTAATTCTGAAGATTTGGAGCGTCTCTATTCAGAAGTTCATTTGCTTAAAACTTTGAAACACAAGAACATTATCAAGTTTTACAATTCATGGGTTGACACCAAAAATAAGCATATCAACTTTATTACTGAGATTTTCACTTCTGGAACATTGCGACAGTAAGTTTTGCTAGTTATGTTTGAGTATCCTATATTTAGATTCTCTCATTTTATTTTGCATTACTTAAGAAATTGACATTTGAATAATCTGTAGATATCGAAAGAAACATAAACGCGTTGATCTAAGGGCGTTGAAGAAATGGTCTAGGCAAATTTTAGAAGGTCTTTCTTATCTTCACAGTCATGACCCTCCAGTTATTCATCGAGATCTTAAGTGTGACAATATTTTTGTGAATGGGAATCAAGGTGAGGTAAAAATTGGTGATTTGGGATTGGCTGCGATTCTTCGCCAGGCACGTTCAGCTCATAGTGTCATTGGTAAGGATTTAGTTAGTATTTATAGCATTTTTGGATTGAAATTTCTGTTGGAGGCTCGGTTGAATGTAACTGTAATATTTTGATTGTAGGCACGCCAGAATTTATGGCACCAGAGCTCTATGAGGAGGAATACAATGAGCTTGTGGACATTTATGCCTTTGGCATGTGCTTGCTGGAATTGGTGACTTTTGAATACCCATATATTGAATGCACTAATGCTGCACAAATATACAAGAAAGTGACATCAGTAAGTCATTGCTGATCATTGGCTCCCCTATAATTTTTGTGCAATTGCTACTATTTGATCTTGTACATTGCATGTGCTCTTCAGAGATGTAATTTAAATACCTTTGTTTGAGAACATTGGAAATATTATGATAACTTACTTTTACAGACTGTAAGACTCATTTAGATGATCAGTGGTCATTTGATGATTTTGTTATGCCTAATATGAAATATAATTATTTCTGGTGTAATTCACCAGTTAAGGCATTAAATATACATTTGTATCAATTGCTATTTAGATATTTATTCTTTGTATGACTTACTTCATCCGATGATTAACGTGAATATCTATGTCAATATGAATTTAGTACTACTGAAGGTGACAGGATTCGCCACCAGCCCAATGGCTTTGTTGTATGAGCTCTTTCTACTGACTGAGGGAATGAGTTCAAAACCCACAAATCCAATGTGACTCCCTCCATAAATAAACGAGGGTGGAGTTGTTCAATTTGTTCCTAGAAATCTAGATTGTGCCCCAACTGAAATAATGGAGGCTAAGATACATAATAACAGTGTTCTGAAAGAAAAAGAGTGACAGGATTCTATGCAGTACATAAAGGCATCGATTGTTCAATTTGTTGAGATCTTTATTAGTATACAAGTTTACTGATTGGGAAGATCCTGATATTTTGATTATCTGAATCTATCTGTGCTAAATGGTAAAGAAATCAGTTGTCAGTTCTCTCTTTTTTGGTATTTGCATTAGACATAAACCATAAATATTGTTTGAACCGCTGCAGTAGATGTTGCTCTAGATATTTCTTGGAAATTTTGAATTCAGTTTTCTCATCAATTTAAGAGTACGGACACATTGACCTGCAGGCAAACAACAATAAATCATGTTCTTTGCTGATCACACTTTTCATTATATACAAACATTGAAATATGGGATGGTATTTGAGGCCTCATGAAGTAGTTACAGATGAATCCATTCTGTAGTTTTACTCAATTTTCTCACTGTTACTAGGTGTGTCTGTTCTGTGTTTAACTGTTGTTGTGTTTTCATTAGGAATATTTGTTTTCTTCGGAGATAGTGTAACTTTTTGGTTGTTCTGGTGTTTTGCAAAGCACACGTCAATTGGAAGCCTGAAAATTTCCAGTTTATTACAATCTTCTACTTTAGGAGATAAAACCAGTTATTTTTTGTTGGGCATCAAACTAATAATCATTTCTGTTTATCTTGTTAAAGATACTGTGAGGATCCTTTTGTGAACTGTGATCTTTGTACGTACCTGTCAGGAGTTGACTGGCCTCTCGGATAGATTAAGTTCAAGATCTTAAATCATGCTTCAATGGCTTGGTATAGGTTTTTTATTTTTGTTATCAATGGTATTATTTCTATAGAAAAATTTTGAAACTGCTCAAAGCCTTGGAATCTTGTGAAGTTTATAATGGCTCAAGATTGAGATAAATTATGTAACATTTACAGTTCACATCTGAATGAGTTACCTGTTGTTAATTACTATCTTTATTTCTCAATACTTCTTTCACATACCAGTGGCTTGAGGCCATATGTGGCATTAAAATAGCCTCTTAGTTGCCATTGTTTTTCCTTCGTAGGGAATAAAACCAGCATCATTGGCAAAAGTAACAGATCCTGGAGTTAGAGCATTTATAGAAAAATGCATTTCCAAAGTCTCTGAACGGTTGCCTGCCAAGGAACTTTTGAGGGATCCCTTCCTCCAGTCAGAGGATGAAAATGAGAGCGTTGGCCGTTCTTTGCGAGTCAAAACTGATAATTCTGGTAAATTTAAAATTTGACGTCTGCTACGAAGCTTAAAGACATTACTTTTTTCCTTACTTTACAGCTTTTGGTTGCTGTTGCAGCCGAGACATCTGATCAGGTAAAAATTGATAAAAATTCTCATGATTCTCCAGCAGAGACAGGCAGGGACTTTACGGTGCAAGGTCAGAGGAGGGACGTTCACACAATTTTTCTGAAATTACGAATATCAGATTCCACAGGTTCTTTCTCTTTCTCTCTCCCTCCTTCACTAGTGTGATGTGACTTCAGCAGTTTATCTATTCCCGTCTAGAAAATTATTTTTCAACTGGAAGTTTTTCTTGATTCAGGGCATTTTCGCAATATCCACTTTCCTTTTGATATTGAGGCAGACACAGCAATTGCTGTTGCTAGTGAAATGGTGGAAGAGTTGGACCTGACAGATCAAGATGTTTCAACCATTGCTGCTATGATTGAGTCAGAAATTCAATCTCATATTCCTGACTGGGAACCTAGGGAATTTTCTGTAGATAGTTTGAATGAAGAGGTGGCAAGTTTAAGTAGTTCGTCTCCTAAATCTAACGATGAGGCTTCTCCATTGCCGAATGAGTTGAGTCCTAATACTGCTAGTCTTCAATTGGAAATATTGCCATCAGGTCATAAGTACTGGTCTGACTCCCCCAAGGGAGCCAGTAGAAATTCTCAAGGCAAGGCCACTACTTCAAACCTGCCATCTCTGGAGATTTCAGTCAACCTTGAATGCTTGACTGAGAACAACGACCAAGATCCTGATACCAACATAAATGGTGACAGTCCAAATGGGGCTGCTTCTCTTGAACATACGTCCGACAATACTGACAATGCTCTAAAAAAAGAACAAAGTGGAATCACTGATTTGCAATTTGGAAACAGAAATAGTTCAGATACAGCACATCAATCTGGGGAGGAATGTGAGATATTGATGAATACTGAATCAGAAGATGCCAAGAAAGTTGTTGACGAATTTGAGAATATGTTGGTGGAGCATCAAAAGGAGGTAGATGGGTTAAAGAGGAAGCATGCGTTGGCCGTATCAGACTTTCTGAAGGAACTCTCTCCAGAAATCCGTCAAAAAGTTTTAGGTATGTATAAGCTGAAGATTCCTGAATAGGATGCACTGTGGGACACATAGCTAAGTTGCAAATCTTTTCAAAGCTCATCTGTAAGTGGGATGTAAATGGTAATCTTATACATCTTGTAAAGGGAAGAAGGTATTCCTTAGGCTTTAAGGTTTCTTCATGCTATTGTACATGTTGGGGAGCATGAATTGGCTAGTAGAATGTGGTACAGTGTGACAAGTCCTAGGAAAGATGCTTATTATGATTTTCTTATTGGTTGATGTTGAGAGATAACCATGCACAAAATTAGCCCGAATAGGGATGATTACCGAAGAAACCTCTTTGAGAGTTGGCTCATGATGGTCCTATGCACAAATGAAGTAATACTAATATTCTTTTTCCATAATATGCAATGCTACTGCTGAGATGCAACATTGCTCTGATGAGTTTTTTGTGTCGAATATATAGCTAAGAATTATCTGTCAGGGGCGTTACATGCTTTTGTTTGTTTCCTTTTAGTCTTTGATGTTTGCTGTGAAAATTTTATGAGTTGTATACTTGTACATATATTTTATATTTAAACACAAGTCCAGCTGTTTCAAAATTGTTAAAATGAGAATGTGTTTCAATCTTTTGGTGTATTTTTTATTTTAAATTATAAAGTTAGATATTAAAATATGAAAATAATATACTTTTTTACATGTCAACCACCTCAGCCAAAATTGTTAGGACTTGGGAGTGTAAGCCTTCATGGTGGGGTTCCAATTTGAGTCTGGCCAATTTTTAGGACTTCTCCTGTACCTAGAGGGCTTTCACCTCTCAAATAGTAGTTGTAAATTATTAATTCCAAATATATATATATATATACACACATACGCGCACACTTTGAAATTGCACGCACAATGATAGCGTTATTTATAGATAATAACTTGCTAAAGGGAATATTTATGAGCATTTTAAATCATTAGGAGGTTTTAGGGTGGATTTGAAGTCCAGTTTCATGAAATTAGCGAACTCATTTCGAACACGCGGCACAAACTGAGGTTGATTTTAGTGGGCTATCAAAGGGCAAGACATTCACTGTCACTTCACTCCCTGCACGTGCCATTTAGCAATTGTCATGAGCCCCTGTAATTGTCAATGAAAATCTAAAATTTAATATTATCAAGCCTCAAATTGAAACAATTTAAACTTAATAGTTATTGAAGTTCAATAATTATGAACAATTTTAATATAATTAACTTTTACTTATTTTAAAAATAAAATTATAAAAATTCTTTAATAACATTAATTTTTAATAAATTTTATATTTATTTTAACTAATTTTTAATATTTTAATATTTGTTTTATCTCACAATAATTATAAAAAAAAAAAAAAAACATGCTCCTTGCTAAGTCGCACATTAAAATTCTATTATATTCATGATTTTGTATCTAATCAAGTTCAACTAATAGCAAACAAATCATGACCATTAACCTAATGAATATAATTGGATAAGAGGATGCAATTATAATGAGAGAGTGATATAGTTATTATTTATAAGTATTAGGTTTGAATATGAATTTGATTGTTATTTTTGTATAAATTAAATTAAATATAGATCTATGTTTTAAAGGATAGATTCGTCTTAATTTAATATCATTTAAAGGATCCGAAGAATCTAATCAGACCGAAGATCAGGGTTAAAAAAAATTAATTACTTAAAATAAAAATATAACATAAATTCTAACTTGTGATATTGAACACGCATTAAACCCATGTCATATCGTCACTTTATTATAACGTAATATGTCCCCCAAACAGTTAGTTATTATAATGGGCATCGGCAAATACTTCCATTAACACGTGTCAACATATGGGTATAGGTGCATGTAATTTCGATAATACCCAAAGAAAATAATACAATTTTCAATCCATCCCCCAGCGTCGGGGCAAGGCTAATGAGGCAGAGCTGGATAGAACTCATATCAGGCCCTCTTTTGTATTGCTAGATATAATAGATTAACACGCACCAAATCATCTGTTCCTCTTCCATTTTCCTTCCGTTCCCAAAATCCCCTAAATCATCTTCTATTTTTTCTCTGTAAATACAAACAAACTCATTCAATGATGGCCATTTCAGCCTCTGCAGCAACGACAGTAGCATCCACTTACCCAAAACTCACTTACCCATATGCTTCTCCATCAAACTCCATGCCCACAAACACCACTTTCCGTACCAAATTAACACCTACTCACCTTTCCTCTTCCTTCATTTCGTCATTCAGTACCACCGCCGCCGTCAATAATAGGACAACCCGACACCGTTCCTTTATCGTGCGTGCCGCTCGTGGCAAATTCGAGCGCAAGAAGCCCCATGTCAACATTGGAACTATCGGCCACGTAGACCATGGAAAGACTACTCTCACCGCCGCCTTGACCATGGCGTTAGCCTCTTTGGGAGGAAGCGCACCCAAGAAATATGACGAGATTGACGCCGCCCCGGAAGAACGGGCTCGTGGTATCACTATCAACACTGCTACCGTCGAGTACGAGACTGAGTCTCGACACTATGCCCACGTGGACTGTCCTGGACACGCTGATTATGTTAAAAACATGATTACTGGTGCTGCTCAGATGGACGGTGCCATTTTGGTGGTGTCTGG